>PDUO01000023.1:928687-982564 GCA_003008705.1 Pezicula radicicola
CCCCCCACTCCAACAGTTGAACGTCAATTTCTGACCAATGGATTCTAACGGTACGCTATCTTCTTGGATTCTCGCTGCATGTCAGAACCCAATTAAGCCAAGGCACATCTCATCCGCACCTTCTTAGGTCTTCCTTTTATGTCAATTTGTGTCAAGCATCGGAGTAATATTTATTCAATTATAATTGATACAATGCCCATTATGGTCAGTCAGACTTTGGCGTGATACACATTTTGTTTGTTCCAGATTCAGACTGCATTTCATTCGACTTCAATAATAATAATAATAGGAACAATCAATTGTGAGAAGCCGCAAAGTTTCGGTAGTTTTTGGCTTTCTCGCAACAGAGCATCATCGATAAATAAAGAAGGCTGTCGGTCAATACTCCATAGGTCGAATGGTGACATCCAGAGCCCGCGGTATCCCTTCGAAGTCTCGACTGACGTGCAACAGGCGACCGTCTTCTTTCCCCTCGAGCGGGCCTATTGAGGGTCCAATCTTCTGGAGTATCTTCAGTATTGCTCGGAATCCCTTCTCGTTCCCCGTGTACTCGTACTACTACTGTATTTCCGTCATTATTTCGTGTTACCCAAACTTATCATCTTATCAAAGTCATGCATCGCACGTTCCCAATTGCCCTGATTCCTGAACTCTCATATCGATCTCGTCCATCTCTCCCATCTCATCTACCAGCAGCCATGCCATCATACCAAGAAATTGTGCACACGACTCCTGACGCCTTTCCCGCACCCAAGAATCCCCAAAATCGTATTCTCCTGTTCCCAAATTTTCAAAAAGCTTCTGCCGTTTATTCTCCGTATGACATGGCATGGCGTGGCGTGCGACACCCTAAGCACAGAAAGCCTCTGGTTAACTGACGTTGAAATGGACCAATCATATCACAAAATCAAAGCACGTTGCACCTTTGCTGGACGAGAGGGCTCAGATTCTGGGGTTGCGCTAGGCAAGGGGCACCATGCTTCGCATACTTGGCTCGCCTCCACACACACCTCCTCCATGTTTAAATCTGCTAGGCGACTCTCAAATTGGAATGCCGACCCGGCTGCGAAATTTCATTATTGAAATGCGTGGAAGAAGTCGTCTTTTTATATTTTTTATACAGACAGTTGGTAATGTTGTGCATAATGACAGGACAGTATAGTATAGTACAGACTCCTCTACTTATTTGCCTAGCTAGCTACGATGAACAGCTGTGACCTTTTTATAGTCAAGGTATTTTTACCTTACAGTAGATACGGCAAATAAAACTCGCCTAAGCGGTACCTTAGGTAGAGTAAAGTCAAAGGTCGACTTTCCTATCTAGGTAAGCAGTATTGAATGGCAGCCTTAACATAATTTCAGGCCAAATCCCAATATCAACCCACGTGTACTATCTACTTCTTTCTATACGGCAGCGGAAACATCACGGCTTTACAAACACCCAACACAATAATTCTCTCCTCACCATGGTACGAAAGGTACGAAACTTGCGCTTCCGTACAAAGGAGACCCGTCGTCTCTAAATCCCACGAAACTCTCCTGCCGGTCTTGCCGTGATGGGGGAGCCATATATTAAGGTACAGTACACACACATCTCCAACACTGCGGCACTAATGCGGGACACAGGCATTATCTTCCTGTCAAAACACTTTCCAAATGAATGGAAGTTAAACTAAGCATTCGCAGTCTCTGGCGCCGTTTAGCCAAGGTCTTGGGCATCGGTCCTTTGTGAAGTTTCAAGCAATTGTGCACGAGGAGGCGTCCTTGGCTTTGAATGGCCAAGCCAGCCCCCTTCTCCTTACCCGGGACGATGGCATCCACGCCCAGAGAAGGCTGCGCTTGGCTGCTAGCGAAGCCCTGGTGGCGTCGGTACCCCCTTCTCACGGGTAGAGAGGCGGCGCAGGCCCTCGTTGGTGTTGATGTGCATGTATGGTCGATCACAAGGATGTAGGGGTCCCGAGACGATTTCAATGATTGTGCCATCTCTGCCATTGACTGGTTTTGACGGGGTAAGCCATGTTAGGCGACGAGTCTGAACTTCTAGAATAAGATGAGACAATCCATTCGGTCTAGTCCGAGATTGAGGCATTGAGTCCCATGGACTATTACCGCCGATATTACTGAAGGAAAAGGAAGGAGACGCGCGTGTTGTGTCATTAGGTCGTGAACCTCATTGCATAGCTTCAGTAACCTAAAGAGGAGTCTTCCCTGACGAGCAAGTTACAGTTTCCAACTTCCACAGACTATGGAAGAATCATGAATGGTGATTCTAGATGAGCCCAGGTTTACAGCTCAGGGAGCTGAACCATGAAATTGATGCTCCAGAGCCTATCACGCGTATTCTAGAATACTCATGGAAGCCTGAAGCTGGACGAGAAGCATGCACGCTGCGCCGCTACGGCAGACCCATACTCAAGTACTCTGTACATTAAACGCTAACAAGCAAGCATAAAAAGAGGTGCATTGCCCTTAATAGCGGCTAGCCCCACTGCGCCAACTAGCCTCCACCGCGGTTCAAGGTACGGGATCCATAATCTTGACACAGAAGGGAAAGGGTTACGCGAGCACATAACAACAAATGAAGCATCGTATAAAGGAGTGGTGAGGATTTTAGTGTTATTCCAAGTATGTGACTAAAACCTCGTAAACATGAAGCCACGTGCGGGCACTCTCATAACCAAACAGCGTTCTTCGTAGCATAGTAGTCATACCTGCGGATAACCCGACGCAAGACAGGCCGACGGCGTAAGATGACTAGATAGTGGTAATGTAGTAGGGCATCGTGGTGCTGTGGTAAGCATCAACTCAGACGCACAAAGACGAAGGTTGTACAGGTTCGAGACATGTGGTAATATAGGTAGATAAGTGACTGTGGTTGATGTGAGTGAGCATTTGATCTCGAGAATGACACCGAATGGTACCCGTAATGCGGTCGATGAGAGATAGCAATCTAGAGGTATGCAATGCCATGACTTGCCTCACATTGAATAGGCATCCGTTCGCTGTTCGTTGATGAGAGACAAGTTTCTGCGTCGATGGCTCCAACAGGCATATGTCATCCCAGTGACTCGCCTACCTCGATGGTAGAAGTGGCCTCCACTAACGTAATATCAGAAACTGATGTTCTCCTCACCATCTACACTCTCCTTCACTATCTCCGAACTTCACAGGGCCATTCTTCCTCCTCTCAGCCAACCATCTCTCAATCCAACCCTTCATCTTCGCACGTCCAGCGGCGCTCCCTACGTTGACTGTTGGAATAACCTTCTCAATACGCAAGGCGCACACAAACATAGTGAGCTCGCGAAAACTACTATGTTCGCTATATGGGACGCCAAAGCAGGAGGCCTCGCGAGTGCTACCTCTTTGGGGTATTAGTTCAGCCATTGTATAACGAGACTTCCAGTTGGACGAATGCAAGATAGTAGGGATAGACGGAGAATCGGTGAACCTGTGCCAGTGATTAGAATACAAAGGAGAAGTATGAACATCGCAGTTACATAGAGGACGTACCTAGAATTGGGTGGTTTGTAATTCCATCCACTAGGTCGAAATCCCACAATCCGACTAAAGTGAGGCTTGAATCCATTCAAATAATCTTGCAATGTCTCTGGACGAAGTTCCATAAGCATTTGCATATGAATCTGTGCCTCTCTAGGGTCATCCGTCATTCTGCTCATCAATTCAGGATCCTCCAACGCCCTGCAAATTTTCATCTTTGCTGGTGGTGCATAGATCTTGCAGTCAAGTGCCCGAGCTATGCCCATGCATATGCGCTCTTTGCCGATACTATAAGTCCCGCAGACGACGAGAAGCCGTCCACGGGGTTTGGTACTGTTAATCTCCATAGCTATACTATCGTCTTCGGATTTGATCTTAGAATTCACGAATTTCGTCATGCCAGTTCCAGCACGCTCTTTCTTGACCTTTTCCCACGTGTCGCTCTCTTCAGCTCGCTCCTTTTTGAGACTCACACACATATCCGCGCAGGCCGTTATGACATCCTCTTGGCAAGGAAAGGCATAGCGTGGATTGAGATATGTTGTATCGAGGTAGCAAACATCAATTTTCTGTTGTTTAGTCTTGCCGCTGATGGAGTTGGCGATCTCTGGCATAAGCATAGGATGGGCGACATGAGCTGGACATGCACGGAAATCGCCGCAATGGAGTATTCTTTGGATCTTGGGATTCGCGCCTTTACCGACTGTTTTTTCGAAAAGATATAATGAACTCCCTGGGCAGTGGTTTGCTGGGATCATCGTTACTGCAACACCTTGGGTACCCGGTACGTCAAACCTTTCTTCAAAGTTCAGAGCCACCACCCATTTCGAATCAACACGTAGTTGTTGTTTAACCAGATTCGCTGTGACCTTGCTGCAGTATATCGGTCCATGGCACCATGACGAGGTCAGTCCAATATAATGATCACTGTGGAAATGACTGAGGAAATATGCGTTACAACCTTGAACAGCCCCATACCGGAAAGCATCAACACAGATGAAGAATCCCGGCATGATCTTGTAGAATGGGCATGTGCGTTGATATGCTGGCTTTCCCCTTGAGGCATTCTCTGCTGCTGCGGCCGCGACCCATGCAGTGTCTTCAGCTTTTGATGACATGAGCTTTGAGAAGGCTGAAGATGGCTTAGCATTAGTGTCTCCAAATCCAAAAGGGTTCTCTTGCCCAGGTCTCGCTACTGCTGCTTTTGAAACCCGATTCTTTGCACCAGCAGGCATGAGTTTTGGATCTGAGAGTTCCAATTTCACCGGTGATGGCAATGGTATGGGTTTGCCATCTAGGCATGCATTAACATGCCGTGTAGCTTGATCTGCGGTGACACCATTGAGACCCGAATTGCATATAGGACAGGCCGCCGTCATCTTGCTTGCAGCGTTCGTATCTGAATGGTCTTCGTACTCATCAAAGGTTCCAGTTTCCTGGCCTTCCCCAACTGCCTCTAATCTAGCTTGTTCTTCCATCCACTTCCTCTCAACAAATTCTTCGCCCTCCGGGTACTCTTCATCTAGGAAGTCCTCAAAATCCTCAAAGCCTCCAAATTCGTCCACGCTTGTCTCCTCCTTTTTCAAGGTTGGTAGGAGTGAAAGCTCTTTGCCAGATTCCCGTTGAGGCGAAATTCCAGAAGAACTTTCATCAGAATCGTCTCCCATATGGTTATAATGGTTGTCTTTGCGACTATCTGACGCTAGAGGTTTAAGCGATGGCACTATAGGTCGATTCTCAGTAATCTGTTCTTGCTTGATAGGTCTCGTTTCCGTCCTCACATTCATTCCATTAGATTGCCGTAATACTTGGGTATCAAGCTCCTTCTTCTCCGCCTTGAGAGCTGCATCTTGGATCTTTGAATCGTTAATCTCTTCTTCGGAGTCCGAATCCTCCAAGAAGGGTCCTGTTCGGCGCGGTTTCTTGAGTTTCGTGATAGATTCTTCCGGCGGAGGTGGGGTACAGTTCTCAGCTAGGGGAGGGTTTGACTTGTTCTGTCCATTATTATCCCCAAAGAATGGGGAAATATGGTCTTCCAGCCCATTCTGCGAATTGCCATTTGATACCTTCCTCCTTTTAACAGACCTTCCAGCCTCATTGTACCGGCCACTATCCACGCTCTCATTGTCGCCAAAGATATCGCCAATTTCATTATCAGAATATTCGAGGCTGGGGGATCTGGCTTTTGCTGGCACGCCATTGGTATTGGTTCCATCAGACAGGAAAATGGAGTCATCCTTGAGAGGAGAGTCCACCTTCTTGAAAAAATTAAGGATATTTCCATTAGGCTTTCCAGATAACTTTCCATTCCCAACTTTCTTTGCACTTTTGGCTGCTGGCATAATCGGCTTGGTGCTTGGTCGTGGCGTAAGAGGTTTGGTCGAACTTCTACTCGTCATCATGGATGCTGTTCGGAGTTCTTGGGCGCCCTTTGGTGGAGTCGGGGGTCGGCCTATTGATGGCTTAAAAGGCGTCTCAGTTGATGAGGATGAGTTCTCGCGAGGCTTTCGAAACCTAGTAGGTCGAAAACAGGAGTGCGATATGCATAACCAGATTATTGGTATGGCACAGAAGGTGGGCAGTGAATTGTCTCTGTATGTCCACCTTCAATTCATGGCATAAATTATTGAAGGGCTCTTTTGTCGGCGGTTTAAGCTTGCTTGTTGGCAGCTCGTTGAGAGGGTTAATGGTACCTATTGACAGATTGTGAGGGGTTTGGTTTTGCAGGTTGCCTCCTCGAAGCCTCAACGCGAAGAATCTCCTTTTACATAGCACACGAAATCAGGTGATGTAACTTCCCCGCCATGGATATTATTGGACGTTACCCCTCGTTATGGAGATGGGTTGGAGTATTGGTCTTGTCTTCTTCAATTCAAATGATACAGTTCACCAAATCACAACTAGGGCTTCTGTTTGTATTGGTCGAGTTTATAAAGTCTCAATATCCTCGGGGGTATTATTTGAAATCTACGGTTGGGTTTAGCTGGTTGACCTAGCTGAGAAAGCTCCAGCGCCAGACTCCATGCGCAATGCTGTCGTTATTGGAATTGTTTATGTTCCTGCCCAAGCCTCTAATAGCAGGCGCTACGTTACCAGACAGAAAACCTTTTGTTTATGGGTCGTTCATAAATGACAAGAACCTGGGGCATTCTCTTCCTGCATGATGCAAGTACTCTATACCCTCTGCCCACTAAAGGACATGACGACTAGGATCCTCGGACGAAAATATCACTTCCCCTTCGTTGCTTGTTGTGATGCTTCTCTCCGCGTTGCTATGGTGCGTATGATTAGCCTCCGCTTACAAACATAGAGCAGATGGATCTTACCATCCTCCAGAAGCGCTGTATCTACTGCACCCCCTGGCAAATGTACATATCGTACGACACTGCCTCGAATAAAGACATTCTTGACCGACGACTGAATATTCCAACATTAGCCAATGCCGCTCAATATGTGGAGCTCCCAAGAAGCTCCAATACTGACCAGGTGTGGATATTTTAGCTCCTCTACCACCGAGATATCATCAAGCTTGATATTGAGATACTGGTCGACTGATTTCAAAGTTCCACGAATTTGGATGTCGTTCTTGAGCTCGACGGTGACTTCATGATCGACGAGCGTCTTAAAGAAGCTGCGCAAAGAGACAGGCGCATGTCAGCCAAAGTGCCAAGGTATGGAATGTGAACAGGGGATTATGCGCGCACGAACCTGAAAAACAACATCTTGATGTGTCCAATAGTATGCCGAGATCGAAGTAGGAAGATAAAGAGCCCGAGTTCAGGAAGTTAGGTAGGTTGGTGTCCGATTATACCTAGCTAAGAGTGCCTAGGTACGGTAGAGGAGTTGTTTGAAGATAGGAAGATATGCCGGTCCTTAGATATCAGGCATCCACAAAACCACAAAACCACAAAAACTTTTAACGCGAACGAGTCCAAATGGGAAGCAAACATTTTTCCATCAAATTGGAGTTTCACCACCATGCTCTCAACCTGCAGTCATCCGATGTGCTGGGATTTCCTTGCATGCAGCATCGCAATCGACATGTGGACGGCCACGGCGTGAGATCTTATCGACCTCGGACAAATTCTTTAGTCCATTTCTCTTGGTGATCAAGCTTGGAGCCCTGCTGGTAGTACGGTGGTATAGTAGTACCGCTGCGCGACATACGACGTACAAACTTCACAGTCTCTGTGCTACATACCTACATATCTAGAATCACCTTTCCAAAGTAGCAAGCAACAGCTCGTCGTACTTGCGTTGTCAGCATCAGAATAGAGGAATTGGTGAGGTAAGCTTATGGTAGCAGTACAGTTGCCAAGGGCGACTGGAAGATGGGAGTTACTATCTGCTTGTCATACTTCCTTTTCAAGCCAAGCCCAGTTTAGATCTTAGTCCGAAGAGCTGAAGGAAAACCGCTTTCATTCCGTTCAAGTGCATATTTCTAGCACTTCGACATCATAACTCCTCGTCCTATGTGTGTCACGCACCAAGTCCCTCCTCTGCTGCAGGATGACTACATAATCGACTCCTTGCGTCCATTCTATGAAGGCTGCCATTGGGGGCTAGTTGCCATTCTCAACCCCAAATCAACCACCTACAGCGTTCTCTGCATCGTGGTGCTTCACATGTCGCTTTTAGAGTTCATGCTTACTGTTCTGTCCTGCGGAACTGCTGCCGACGTGAGATGAGAAGTGTTTCAACTCTTGGCAATCTTGTCTATCTATACCAAGTGACATGTCAGAAACCATGAGGGTATCACCATTGTGAAGAACCCGCTGGGCAGGATCTCCACGTTGTTTCCACGTCGTGCGAACCCGGAGATGCCAATATCCAAGGGTGGGCCGTGGTGGTTTGCTGGATTGCAGCATGTTGTGGTACGCTGAATACTCTTCGAAAATGCTACTCAACACGAGCCTTCAGATGCTTACAGATAGATTACTCAAGGGACCAAGGTGAATGCCCGAGTTTGGAGCGACAGATGCGGTCCAATATTCCTTACATCCCAATACAATGATACCAATGTCTCTCCACCGAGTTGGATCTCAACGGGTAGATATTTCCGTACAAGCAGAGATCATAAGCAGGGATCTGGCTACCATAGGTGCGGCACGGAACGTGTTTTTGAGCGAATCATGCAGAAGGATAACAATCAGTCCTGGCCAGAATCACGAGTTCTATATTAATTGACGGCACAGATCTTCTACACTTGCGCTGTGTTCAGGGAAAGTCCTGGTGTCTTTTGTTCTGTGCCACTCTTGCGGTGTATAAAGACGTCAATGTGACTGCCAACTCCGCTGTGAACGTCTTCTGTTGCCTCCTCACAAAAAGAGCACTCTTCCTTCGGTGTCCTGTTCTTGTCTCTCGCAACGGTCCTTTATCCTTGCTGTGTTTAAGAGAATCTGCCCCGGGACTTAGTTCCTCAATTTGACTGCAGAAAGTACGATATAATGGCAGCAGCCGATGTGCAGCAACCCCCCGCCGAGGCTCCTACATTGCCCGATTATGTCCTCGACCCGGATGCCATCCTGAAAGATCAAGTTCCCAGTTGGCGGCACGGCTGCGCGCCAGATTATAGCAAAACACGAGCGCACTATCACCAGAGTACGTCCTTATACTTACATGGTCAACGTTTGAACGCCTATTGTTCGAGGCTATGTGCACATCATCCCATGATGTATGTCATTGCTTTTCACTGCTAATATTCCTTCAGCCAAGAGTAGAGATCATAAGGCTGGCAGCCTTGAGCAGATCGTCGAGAACCTCGTCAAGAACTGGGAGGTCGAGGCTAGTTTCAAAAAGGACCTTGATGACTGGCGTACTGTCGACAAGTCCAACTACATATTTGCCATCAACGGCGGCCCACCACAGTCTGCGGAGCACATGCTCAATGTCGGAACATACAATGCAATTATCACACCAAACGAGTACTACAGCCCAGAGCATTCGGATTTCAACTCCAGCCACAAGACCTTCAAACGTATGATGCCGATATTTGCCTGGGAAGTCCTGGAGGTGTACAGCGGACCACCTGTTGTTGCATTCAAATGGCGGCATTGGGGAACGATGAAAAATGATTACGTGGGGTTCAATGAGTATGTACTTCTATACCAGCAATATCTCTAGTCATTTTCCTAACCTAGAATCATAGCGTAGGGCAAAAGGTCACTGCAAAGGCTCATGGAGGTTCAATCGACATTCAAGGCGTCACGGTCGCTAAAGTCAACGACAACCTCCAACTACAGAGTGTAGAAACTTGGTTCGACCCTTTAGAAATGTTTCGTCAAATTGCACCAGACGGGGTTATCAACAAAGAACTATCGTTCCCGAGACCTGGAGAGGACATAACTTCACACCTGCATGGCCCAGAAGTCGTCAATCATACACTTGAGATAGATAACAGCAACCTCTCTGTTGGCGGACGCCCGCTAAGGAGTCCAGGAACAGCGACTTTGTTCCCAGCCGAAAGTACAGAGACGAAAATTACGCACGCGGAGATGAGCAATGTCACACCTGCAGAGTGTCCATTTCTTACGAACAAGGAATAAACTTGATGGCAGGTGTCTCGTGGTTTCTCTTATTTCTTATGATGGGAGGCTGGGAGGCTGGTGGAGTTATATCGCTAAAAAGCCAGCGTTGTTTTATTTATTACCTCCTTCATTAATCTAGCGAAATCATCCATGTATTTCATACCAGCTCGGTGCCAGCAGGCCTCAACATACATACTGTCTTCGCTTCCCCAGTTCCCCCATACTTCCCCAAGTCCACCGAAAACTCATCCACGTCCTCGTACCCAAATTTCTTGTAAACCTTGTACCCGCTCGGCGAAGACTGCAAATAAGCTGGTAGGTCGGCTTCTCCAGCTACCTTAAGGCCTTGCCTCAACAAAGCTGAACCGGCTCCAAGTCCATGCTTTTCGGGTACGACAACCAATATCTGAAGAACTATCATACTCCATTAACCTTAACTCGATTCTTCCTCAACGCATGCCACCATTGCCATACTCACAAATAGAAAACAAAAGATCAACTCACAAGCATATCTCTTCCCATTAACCCACTGATCCCTCTTCCTACTCATCCCCGCAAAAAACTCATTAGCACACTCCATACTCTTAAACCCCTTAAAAAACTCCTCATCCTTATCCACCCAGTGCTCCAACGGTCTCGGATCCCTATAAAAATGCCATAACGCAAACCCAATAATCTCATCTGGTTTCCCAGATTCTATCCAAACCGCCTTTTCAATGTGAATAGTTGGTGATTCCGGGAAATCTTTGAGCAGTTGTTGAGAGCGAGAGGCTTGAGATTGTGGTGTTGGTTGGCCGAGCATGGTATCACTTAGGGGCCCTGAGAATCCGATGGATTCAATTTTGGCGAGCGTCGGTAGGTCTTCTGCTGTTGCTGGGAAGATTTTGATGTTTGGGGATGCCATTATTATTATGGATTTATTTAATATATTTTGTTTACTGCTTAGGGGTTTGTAGAATACACTGATATAAGTAGTTTGATGGTGATATGGAAGCCTAATTGAACGAGTCACGATATTCTACCTTGCGATGTAGCATTACGGGCAAGTCGTACAGTGGGTCGCAACTTATAACCGTGATTTCATATTTTAGCCTACTATTCACTATATTACTAGAGTTATTATAAATCAACTACTAATTATATTACCTTTATTCTTTTAATATATAATAAGAAATAATAGAATTTATTATTCCTAAAAGTACTAGTTTCCTAGTATTTTATATACTATCTATCTACCTTAATATATACTTTTATCCTCCTTAGTATACTCTCTAATAGAGATATAAATAACTTATTAAGGAGGTTATTTAAAGTATTAATTAAGGCTTACTCTAATACTATAAGTACTTCTTTAAATTTTCTTATATTTTAAAGCTTAGAGTATATATTTAAAACTTACTTTTTTATATACTACTAGATATATTTAATAAGGTTTAAATTAGAGGAGACTACTAGCTATAGAAGTATAGATATATCTATATCTATAAATTATCTATAAACTATATAAGATATATAGATAGAGGTATTATTTTATATAAATATAAGATTTAATTAAAAGTATTTTAATATCTAATTCTTAAGAACTTTAATATAAGAATATAAAGAGTAATTATACTTTTTACTTTTAAAATTATAGTCTAAAATATATAATATACTCTAACTAATATTATTAATAGTTCCTTAAAAATATCCTTAGATTATAACTAATATATCCTTACTTTTAGAATAAATTAATATTATTTTTTTATTTTATTTCTAAGTTATTATTTAAAAGACTTATTATATTAATTTATTTAAACTATACTTTACTAAATACTTATTACTCTATATAATATTCTTTTAGTTTATAAATATCTATTTCTCTTAAGCTTTATACTAGTTATAATATTTCTTTATATATTTCTTTATTAACTTTAGTCTCTTCTTTATATACTAATTAATAATATTATATTCTTTTAATATCTTCTTAATAATAGTAGTTAAATATTTAATATTTATAACCTTTTTAATTTACTTATATATTAACTTTAGCTTAAGGTATATATACCTTAGAATAGTTTATTTATTTTAATTATTATATAATTTCTTTTAAGGCTTTTAAGATAAAGAGAAACCTTTATTATATAATAAGTTAAGGTATATAGTATCTTAAATAGTTAAATCTACTACTTAGAAGGTATAGGTAATATCTATATTTCTATTACCTTAAGAAGCTACCTTAGTAATTTAACCTCTTCTATATAGAGCTAATTACTTCTTCCTTATAATATTCCTAGATATAGGGCCTAGTAGACGACGTAGTATTGGTATTTTATGGTATTAAAAAGAGAGAGTCAAGAAGACATGTATTCGAAAATATATAAATTCAGTAAAATCGTGGTTATAAGTTGCTACCGACTGTAGACTCCGGGTATCCACTCAAGTAAAGACGTCGGTTACCGGGTTGTAAAAGGGGACTGGGGCTAGTCTGAAGCGGGTGGTTCGGCGAGTTGCATTCCATTTGTGTCGGCGGATGATCACGTGGCTTGTTTGTCCTCTTCCCATGCAGCAGACTTGGTTTATGTCGTTGACATTTAGATGGTGGATTCTTAAAGTCGACTTGATTTTAGGTGTATTTTTTCTCTTGGGAGTTTTAGTACTTTAAGTATGTGTATTACATGTTAAACTGTACCTAAGCGACGACGGACTTAACGGTCTTGAGTTGCATCAACAATATGGTTTATAGCTCAATGGAGGAGATGTATAACTTCCTTCCTGTACTAGAAAAATCGAGTAACGTCTGCGAATAGCTCTCTGTGGGTTAAAATAGATTTGACGATTAGAAAGTGTTTAGGTTGAGAATGTAATAAGTGGGTTGTCTGATTATTTACTCCTTTAAACAACTCACTGCCACCAAGTAGCTATTGTTGCACTACAAAATATTTGTTAGGAGATCGTGTTAGAGATTATCTTTCATCGAATTAGGAACATATGTAGTGAAAAATGGCATTGAAATCCTTGAAAATCAGAAGGAGGATTAAGAAACATCTTGATTCACTGCGCTAATTTCTCTTCATATCCCTTTTCATCTCCTGTTTCATAGCATTGGTAAATATAGTCGTAACCACTGATTCTGGCAATGCGTCCAAAATAGCTCCCTGAAGACCATGCACCCAATACCCAAAAACAGCGGGCTTTCCACAACCAACACGGTCGAGGGTTGCCCTTGCAAAAGTCCCCGCATCAGGCTTCATGAAAGTCGCATCCTCTTTCCTATGAGCAGTCCCTGTTACAGTTGCCACATTGATCGCTAAAACTTCGACCTTCCTGCCCTCGGATTTCATCTCTCTGGTAAGTCCAATGCTCCAAGCTTTATCGAACGTTTTTGCTCCAGAATAGGTTGTGAGGTAAGGTCCCCCTATCTCTGATATTGAGCATACGTTCATGATCAGTGTAGGTAGATTGTGACGAAGTAGAAGGGGTAAAAAGGCTGCAGTGAGCTGTGCCGGGAATCGAGCATTCAAATTGAGTACTCCATCGATGTCTGAAGGTGTATGCTTTTCGAGAGTTTTATAGAGTGGATCCGTTGGAGGGACACCACCCACATTGTTCACCAGAACTGTCAAATTGACATCTTTGAGACTCTCCACCAGGCTGTCGATCTGCTTGATAGGCGTAGAGCCGCTTGTGGTTGCATCTACAACTGCTACCCGGAAGTCGCGTTGTGGGAAGTCCTTGACTAATTCGCTCTTGAAGTTTTCCAGCTTCGTGGCATTTCTACCGTGCAACACAACGTTGAATCCCTTATGAGCAAGTTCTCGAGCTATACTGCCGCCGATTCCATCACTTGCGCCTGTCACAAGAGCCCAAGGAGCCTTTCCCTCGACCGTATACTGATAGCGCGGCAATGAGGACGGGCGAGTATAGAGATAGATAAAGCGTAGAAGTCTGATTAGGCATAGCAATGTCCATAAGCTGCCGATGCCTGCAGAGGCATTGATCAGAATAAGACCTATTGGCATTTTGAGAAGGACTTGTGATCGGATTTTTATCGATTAGTACTATACTGTTGACATATGCAACATACAATGTGTTTGATTTAGCTACCAAATACGGATTAGATCAACTACATCACTGGACCAGAGACTCAGAGTAGCCGTTGTGGCACCGGCGTTTCTCTGCTTTTACGAAGCACAACCTTTACGTGAAAAGTTATTGACATTGCATCGGGCACTTCGGACTCTGTACCTAGAAAGCGAAAAAGATGTTATCTCATACTCGTACTAAGGATGAATAAACGTTAAATTTAACGTGGCTCGTCACCTAATAATTAACGTTTATTCGTCCCCAGTACGAGTAAACCAGCTATTGGCTTTGGCAGTTGTCATCGCGTGGATAGCATGGATATGACCCCGCCTTCTCCTTGGGGAAACAACAGACAACAACTATACCAGTGCTTACCGTACCTACTCGACACACGCTTTTCAAAAGCCCGACATTCAGAAGCTGCAATTATCCAAAACCTGGTCTTGATTGCTCTACCTCGTGGTTCTTGGTGTTTTATTTCTTCAGCTGATGTCATTGTCATTGCTAGGACTTGCATATGGGAGTATCGCGACTCATCTTGAGAATGTCCACAGAGGCATCACTTGAACTGAGGCATCCGATGGCTTCAGAGTACTCTACGCCAGATCTAGCAACCTAATGTCCGCGTGAGGATGCGCAGTCTAAAGACATGTTCTTCTATACCTTCGTAGGCCAGAAGAGAAGCTGTCATTCCCTGAGAGAAAGGCTATTGGTCCTAAGATTGGTGGGGAGCAGGAGTTACTTGCACGATGAAGCTTAATGCTGACACAAACCTCTCTTTCGACCGGATGTGTGAGACGCTAGCTTCTTGGTAGCCATCTAGGAAGGATATGTCGGCTTTATGGTTGATATGTGAAGAGTAATAAGTATATGTTTTGTTTCTCTGTCCTATACACCCACTTTCCTCTGTTTATCCCCTTCAGCATTTCTGCCTTATCAACAACTACGTCTACATGTAAAAGTTTCAACATGACTTCTCAAGCTGAGAATCTAGACATCATCCACCGTTTTCTCAACATCTCTGGTGGATCTTTTCCAGTCACATCTGCCCTCGTCTTGCTTATTATCTCTCTCATCTCCTTTATCCGTTTTAATAAAAGCAACTCCTCAATCCCCTTTTACGGCCAAGATCCCAACGATGACGAGGCACCAAAAAAGAGGTGGATGTCCGACTCTGTCAATCTAATTGAGGAAGGCTATAAGAAGGTACAACTTTTCTTCCTATTGTAAAAGCATTCTCTAACATCAGTTGCCATAGTTCCAAGGTGGTTTCCAGCTCTGGACAACTGAGGGACCTCAAATAGCCCTCCCTCCCAAATTTATCGACGAACTGAAGATGGTACCGGAAACTTCTATTCGATCCTCATTGACAGATGTAAGTCCTGTCCAAAGTCTGTGCGATTTAGCTGACAGAGGGGATTCAGTTACTTCAAGCTAAATATACAATCCCCTCTGCTCAGGGCCATGGATTCTTAATCAATCGTCTTGTCAAGCTTGAACTAAATAGACATATTTGTAGTTATATCCCATAATTGAAGGCTGTCACACTAACTGTAGATCCTTGCAGCCAGGTTATTTCCAGAATTGAAAGTAGAACTCGACCACGCAATACAGATAGAATTTCCGGTCGGTGAAGGCAAGTTCAGACTGACCTACAACTCACTTACTGTCTACTAACACATCTTAGATTGGACCCCTATTACTTTCCATCCACAAGTTGTTCGCCTCATCTCACGAATGACTGGTCGAGTCTTCGTTGGCCCCGAACTCAACCGCAACCCGGAATGGATCAACACTAGCGTTAACTTCACTCGCTGTGCCTTCCAATCTGCCTTTAAACTACGAACCTGGAACCCATGGATACGTTTCCTCGGACCATACTTCATCCCTGAACTTATCGAACTACGCGAACACAATAATATGGCAAGAAAATACATTATCCCAATGGTTAAGCAGCGGGAGTCCGCCGAGAAGGTGGAGGGCTATGAGAAACCAAATGACTCCATCGAATGGGTCAGAGATAACTTGACGGCTAATGCAAAGAATGATTATGAGTTCCAAAGTAATATTCAGTTGGTATTTGGTGCCGTTTCTATTCATACTACAGGGCAGATGGTTACAAACGTCGTCTATGATCTGTGTACATACCCTGAGTACACCGAAATGCTACGCGAAGAGATCAAGGAAGTGGTTTTTGGTGAACATGGTGGCGAGTTCAATTCGGACAGCATGAATGACTTGAAGCAGCTGGATAGCTTCATGAAGGAATCGCAGAGAATTGGTGGAGCAGTCCCAGGTATATATGCACCGTCCCTTCTCTCTTCTGAACTCATCTTACTAACTTTATCTACAGCAACATGGACCCGCCGAGTTCTCAAGCCACTGACCCTCTCTGATGGAACTCAACTCCACAAAGACAACCTTCTCTTCGCTCCCGCCCTGGCTATCTCAGCGGACCCCACAATATATACCTCCCCAACAGTCTTCAACCCCCTCCGGTTCTACGAGCTCCGCCAGAAATCCCCTGCCGATGCCAACAAACACATGTTCACTTCCACCAGCAGCACCGAGATGCATTTCGGAGGTGGAAGACATGCTTGTCCTGGACGGTTTTTTGCTGGTCATGAGATCAAAATGATTCTTTGTAGGTTGTTATTGGATTTTGAATTTCGATTTAGGGAAGGGGAGCGGAGACCCAAGAGTGTGTTATTTCAAACCAATAATATGCCAAATCCGAAGGGAGTTGTGGAATTTAGGAAGAGAACGGTGTAGTAGGTTTCTGATATGACCTGAAGTTCACTGTCTTTTCATTTTTTGGGCTTGAGGTTTGGCATGTGTATCTAGATAAGTACTAGGTTGTCTTTGGTCTATTGCAAGAGAATCTATAGTCAATAAATCAGTTAAAAAGCTTCTATCATTAGTTAAGACTATTTGTTAAGTTACTATACAAGCATATAACTATACTAAGCTGGCTGCCATTCCAGTCGGCACTAACCAGGTGTATTTCTCACTCACTTACATGTTGCACAAGTACAGTATCACAAGGAGCCATGTGAATTCTCGTTTCAAGGTTCTTTGGGGTATATCTAGGTAGAGGAGGAGAGAGCCTTGTTGTGGATTCAGAAGAAGAAAAAGGGCCGTTAGTGAATTGGCTAACAACAAATGGACAACATGTTGATAAACTTACCTACCTACCTACCTACCCACCTACATAAATCCAAATAAGAGATTACTTTCCACGCCAAACCAAGAGCTAGCACCTGTAAGGATCTTTGATATGTAAGAGTTCTCTCTAAGAGCTTCTTCCTAAGAGGTTACCGCCAAATACGAAAAATCAGTTCACCTGGGTTCTGTGTCTACAGTTTTACTGTTTTTGTGGCATTCTTTGGGAGGAGATTTGCTCTTTTGATTTTTTTTTTGTTTAGGGAGTTGAGTTTTGGTTTCCTTTTTTGTAGACTCGCGCGTTTCTTGTTCTCTCTTTTCACACCTACTTATTTAAGCAATTAAGAGAATACGCAAGTCGAATCATCTACTTTGTTTCAAAGAAAACCTGCCAACTCAACAACCCCGATCCGACATTTGTAGACACCTGAAAAAGGGGCGACCCTCGGCAACGAACCCACCCCCCACAACAAACCCCGCAAAGAAAAAGATCGGGACTCCCCCCTTTTCGCCTCAACTAAGAAATTATTGGAACCGAATACAAAAAACCAGCTGCATATCATTACAGGTATCATCAACTTCGGAAATCCTCCCCGTCCCAGGAATTCCATGCATCAGATCTAGCCACCAAGCACGTGTGGTATAGTAGCACGGAATAGATGTTCGGCATGCGAAGTTTGATTCGGGAATCCCCCTCTCTTAGCCACAAGCTTAGACACCTTTGATGAGGCGGGAAGGGCGAAATCGACTCCATTCCTATTACTAAATGCTGTACGGTAAACAGATGGGAATATATAAAAGGAGCCTTTGGGAGTCTGCTTTGTGCTTACTACTTACTTCATTCAACTTACAAGGCCTACTTACTCCGTAGAGTTAAGAGACGTGACTTTGTTTCTGGATTACTTTTATTTGCTCTAAATGATGGGCTCTATTAGTCCTCTTTTCACGATTAAAGATGAACCGGTTGAGAATCCTAGGCCGTTGAAGGTTAGGGTTATTGGTGCTGGTTATTCGGGTATCTATTTGGGTATTAGGATACCTCAGCGGTTGAGAAATGTTGATTTGAAGATCTATGAGAAGAATGAGGGGGTTGGGGGGACTTGGTGGGAGGTACGTATTTCTTCAACTTTTCTTAGCAAGTTGGATTTTTAGTACTGACTGTGTGAATTACCGCAGAACCGATATCCAGGGTGAGTACTTCCCTAACTTGTAGCTTGTTTTGAGACAACTGTAGCTAACAGTTTTGATAGTTGTGCCTGCGATATTCCATGTAAGTTCCACACATCTGCCTCTTGTTTTGCATAGTAACTGATATTGATATCCGACAGCACATTCATACCAATACTCCTTCGACCCAAACCCAAACTGGTCGGCCTTCTACGCCCCAGCAAAGGAAATCTGTGCGTACCTTACTGGAATAGCCGAGAAATATGGTGTTCTCAGATACGTCAAGACATCCCACAAGATCGTAGCTTGCACATGGGATAACCAAGCCAAGAAATGGTAAGTAAACTCTCATAAAGGGGATATCAAAGCTAATTTTTCTAGGAAATTATCAATAGAACAGACGAAAACTAGAGAGATTATAGAAGACGAGGCGGATGTTTTGATTTCGGCGAGAGGTGGTTTGAATGATATTTCTTGGCCTAGTATCCCCGGGCTGGAGACTTTTAAGGGTGAGGTTATGCATTCTGCGGCTTGGAATCAAGAGTAAGTTCCTCAGCATATGCCAATTAAGCTTGCTGACACTAGTAGTTATGACTTTAAAGATAAAAGGGTTGGTGTCATTGGCGGTGGATCGAGTTCGATACAGATTGTGCCCAGTCTGCAGCCGCTGGTTTCGAAGTTGAGCTGTTTCGTCAGAAGTAGAACTTGGATTTCTAATCCTTTTGGAGATGGTAAGTCTTCATAGTGCATGTTGATAGGCTACAGCTAATAGAAACTAAGATGCAATGTTGAAACTCGGACTGGATCCAAAGCAACTTAACTGTATGGTTGCCACATCCCTCTTGTAAACACTCCTTTACTGACAAGCCAAACAGTCTCCGAAGAGAAAAAAGAGACGTTCAGGAACAATCCAGACGAGTTTCTGAGGTTCCGCAAAATTATTGAAGCAGACGGTAACACCATCCACGGTGTAACATTCAAAGATTCCGAGATTCAAAAGGGTGCCGTAGAAGCCTTCCGTGCAATGATGAAGCAAAGACTAGCCAAGAAACCCGAAATTGTAGACGCATTGACTCCTTCCTTTGCAGTAGGCTGTCGGCGTCTCACTCCAGGACCTGGTTACCTAGAAGCACTAGTCGAAGATAACGTAGACTTTATATCCGACAAAATCGCCTCCATCAGTCCTCAAGGCATCGTTCTGGAAAACGGGCAAACCATTGAGATTGACGCCTTGGTCTGCGCAACTGGCTTTAAAACAGGAGCACCGCCTCCGTTCCAGGTCATCGGCAAGAACAACCTCTCCCTGAAACAACGTTTTACACCCTACCCCGAATCCTACCTCACCATGGCCGTCGACGGCTTCCCCAATTTCTTCATGATGCTCGGCCCCAACTCTGCAATCGGGTCAGGATCCCTAACAATGATGATCGAGACTGAAGGTGACTACATTGTGAAATGCATCCGGAAACTGCAAAAGGAAGATTATGCTACCATGATACCCAAATCAGAGCGCGTGCATGATTTCCAAGAATATATTGGTGAGTATTTTAAGAAGACAGTGTATGTGGATGTGTGTAATAGTTGGTATAGGAGTGAGGGTGGAAAAGGGAACAGGATCGTGGGGTTGTGGCCGGGGAGCACGCTACATTGTCTGGAGACTATGAGAGCACCTAGATGGGAGGATTTTGAGTTTGAGAGCAGGGAGAATAATCGGTTGAGGTGGATGGGGAATGGTTGGAGTTCCACGATGTTTGAGGGCGGTGGTGATCCAGCGTGGTATTTGGAGCCGCGGTTCGTGGATGTGCCATTGCCTGAGAAGCCAGAGGAGGATGAGGAGTATAAGCTCAGGCCATTTTCTCATTGATATACTTTCTGAGTATTGATGAGAACAACATGTGTAGCTTCACCTGTAAGTACTATTTTATGTCAATAAGGGCAACCCGATGAGGATGTATCTATCGTTGAAATTAAACGATTGAATTCTCGAAGATTCTTTAAAGGTGGTATACAGTGCCTTTTTGTAAACACGTAAGAGGAGCTATTCCTGCAGTTTTCAAAATTCAATCGCCGCCCTTCGCGTTTCCATAGGCCACACACCGAAAATCCCATGATATTAATGCCAAAGATCATCTAAACAAGCAGAACAGCATTCACACAACCGTCATTCTCACAGTCTAGGGTTCAGATGTTAGTAGCGTTTCAATTTGACGTAAGACTTGGGTGAGTTTTCTCTGCAAGAAATGTGTTCCTAAAAGGATTTACTGTTCGTTATCTGGGAGTAAAGAATCAGAGTCAGCTTATTTATTCTTAAGATTTCAGAAATAAAGAGCCTTACATCACAGGGCCTACCGCTTCAGATTTAGCACCACAAAGATTGATACACCAGCAAGACTGGCATTCCGATCAATCGCTAAAAAGCACTAGTGATTTTGCTTCGGTAGTATTAATCTTTGTAGTGCCAAGCTTAAGCTGTTGGTCCTGAATTTCAAGCAACGACTCTCTCTCAAACTGATGAATATTCTACTCCCAGTGGTTGACTTACATCTACCAAACCACCTTTCCTCCGGCAGTAATCAGTCCCAGCTCCGATACGTTCACCTATCTATCTTTAGTATATTTATTAATCAAATCCAAAAAGAAAACTTTACCTCGATAATCGTTCCCTTAGTAAGAACGCCCAATTGTGTGTACATGGGGTTCTGGGGATTTTTCTTGACCTGCGCTAACATTAGCACTGATCAACGTGTAAACCGATGGACCTGCTTAGGATTACAGTATACATATACTGATGATTGGTAGTTGGACGGTGGCGTCTAGCGTTGGATGTGTCACATTGGCCTGTGGTAGATATTGTTAACATTACGTTAGTAAATAGTTCGCCGCATTTACAAACCTTCTTATAACGCAAACCCATAGGTCTGATGAAGCGCTGAGTTCAGGAATTTAGTATTAGCAGTGCTTCTTTTAGAAAGTTTTAGGGAAACGAAGATACGACTTAGAGTAGCCAAGGTGTGTCTGGGGGGAGTATGGACATCTTGAGAAATGTTACAACACCCAAAAAACTCAACAGGATTAAAATAGACCGGATTTACGAACCTCGTATTTGACTGGTCTTCTGGTGAAATCTGGTCCCCTTCAACAAATTAGTACTATGTATTTCTCAAAGAGCAAGAGTAGTTTGGAAAAAGATCCCCAACACAAAAACTCGTGTCTCTTATTTTGGGTGTGTTGTTGTGTGTGTAATGATAGAGTGAAAGATGTGAATATGATTCCCCGAAACTAAACTTTTTTGCTGCTCCCCAGAAGACGGTTCCCACCACTAAAAATCGTGGACGTGCTTGTGGTACTGTATGTGAAAGTCTTGGTTTCGTTTGCGGTTGATGGGTTAAGAAGGGCCAGTAGCCTTAGCGAAGCCGCGCCAAATCCACCACTTGGTTGAGCAGATCCGCCACCGAATCCTCAAGAGCCTTGAGACATGCTCCCAGGAGTCACGAGACAGTGTTTCAGGGGCATGAGAACAAAGAAATATGTTGCTTACACAAACGTTGGCTTGACAAGATACCTACGTTATCAGCCGCGATAACAAAAAATTTCAATTTCAATTTCACAAGGGCCAGGCACGCTGCCTAGTCGTGCTAAACTTTTAGTATCTGCTTAGTCAGCATTCTGGTGGTCGACCTTTGGTGCACATTGAGGAACCGGGTGATAGCTTCAAAAATCCTGGGCTACGCATTCGAGCACCATTGGGAGCACAAGCCTGTACGGGTACCTATCAAATCCTCAAGATGATGAGTAGGACACTTCGAACGTCCATTCTGGATATGCGAATACCAGTATCTTCGCTCCCACCAACCTTTCTCCTCCCTTTTCGCGCCAGATACTTCAACTCGACAGCACAGCAAGTCGAACCATCACCGGACCCAACACCACTCCCCTCGGGCTCGGAAATAGAGGCTGCCGCAGACTCAATCTCTGCAGCAAGCACATCTGCGTCAGTACCCACGTCGTCCCACCAGTTAAATGCACCACCAGCGCTCTCTCCCTCGATAAAGGAGCTTCTTCCACTACTTCGCGCCCAACCTTCACACTTCATTACAGCGCACATTCACGCACGCCCCTACCTAGTCACCGCTGGCGATATTGTGCGACTTCCATTCCATATGCCGGGCGTTGTTCCTGGGGACGTCCTCCGACTGAATCGTGCTTCGAGTCTTGGAAGCAGAGATTATACGTTGAAAGGAGCCCCATATCTTGATGAGCGAATTTTCGAGTGCAGAGCAAGGGTTATGGGGACCGAGGCGGAGCCCATGAGAATCAAGCAGAAGAAGAAGCAGAGAAACAGGCGGATAAAGACGGTTAAGAGCAAGCATAAGTTCACTATGCTACGAATTTCCGAAGTCAAGGTTCTGGGCTTGGAGGAAATTGAGGGTTGAGAGTGGAGGCTTGAGATGAAGAGGTGAACCGGAAGTGTGGTTTGGAGTGGATGAGCCAAGATATGAATCTAAGGACTGCGCTATAGGTTGCGGCAGACCATAATCATTCCTCAAAAAGTTGGAATGAGTGTATTAAATCCGACATGAGACGATAGGCCATGTATCATAGCTTGTACTGATACCGAAGGCTTCTGATTTGTACCTTATAAAGTGTGACTTAGAAGCCAGTGAGTGCAGAGCTTCTGTCGATGGGTAGACATATTGAGCTGTGCTACGATGAGCAAGTGACATATTTAAGCATGGGGCAGACGCTCCTTCCTGGACTTTCAGAATAACGACAAGTGCTAGAGGTATTGTCGACCGCGGTTGCTGTTCTATATTGATTTGAAACCGAAGGCACAAGTCAGTTTTCACAAACCTCTGGTTTTACCCCCACTACTCAATCTCATCCACTATCCATCATTCAAGGGTAATTGTTTTACATGCTTTCAGTACCTACCTAAGGATCTCCTGTTTTTGTTGCAAAGCATCTTTAGAGCTTCCCAGGTATCAGCGGGTTTCGGAAACAGCTGGAATTGCCTTGAGAATTACACTATTTGGGAACCACAGCTCAGGCAGACAGTAACTACTAGCTCCAACCAAGACAGAGGTAGGACTTGCACACTGAGTCTGAGTAACATGGGCTGACTGGGTGATTTACAGGAAAACTTCCACAATTGGTCCACATCAAAATTAGTCACCATGTCGGAGGCGCTGATTTCTCTCCTAGACAATCCGCACTTTTGGAAACATGTGATGGAACTATACGAAGCATACAAATTGGAATCATTTTCGGCAGCTGTAGTGGTAAGGATTCTGCAACTGTACTCGAGATTCTTTCCCGTCATAACATCTGGAATTATCGCTATAAGAGAAACACAAATACGAGCTTTGAATTCATGGCGGGTCAAAAGAGGAGACCGAGGACGTTGAAAGTACTCAGCTGACAATTAATTTCGAAGCGTCGTTTGGAGAACAACCTAGAGATTAACTGGCAATTCCACACTTTTCTCGTCAGCTACACACAACAACTGCAGGATTGTCAAAGGGTCTTCTGCAATGATGTCCGCAGACATTTTCCAGGTCCTGTACGCGAGCTGATGGAGCCAGGAACTTACTGGCGATTCAGCATTTTTATCAAAGCTTACGGAAACATGATATCGATACTTCAAGGCCTCCTCTGTCATCTTGTCGCCCCGCTATTTCCAGGCGCTCCGCTCGAGCTGATAGTAAGGTTTTTAAGGAGATACACGACGAGGGTCTTGAGCAGACTCCGCTCCTCTAAATAGATTAGAGTTGAAGGTAAGCCCAAAAGAACTATTTGAATAATCCAAACCAACTCGATGACTTAGAAAGCTAAATCTTCTACTGCTCCTTAAGCAAAATAGCGAGTACAAAAAGCGACAGCGGAGATTAAGATGAACGAGAGGGAAGTGTGTTGTTGGAGTTTGCAGCCCTGTGCGTGTGGAACAGCGGGAATACTTCTACGATTGGATCACTACATTTGTATGTACAGCACTGACTCATAATATACGTTCAAATCCCCAATATCATGTCTCTATTCCTTGACTATTCTCGTCCCGAGTCAAAGCATACAAGCAAGGTTAAGGCCAAGGTCGTCCGACTCATAGGATCTCAGGCATGTCTGCAGGCATTCCTGTAGCCTTTACAATTTTCCGGCCTTGTTCATTGCAAGTTGTTTGCGAAGCGACCCTTGTTGATTAAAGAAATTTAGCGTAGTGTAGGGCCTAAACCCGGCCAATACCATCAAAAAAGGACAACGCTGTTTTTATTTGAGGATTTGGCGAGTAACTTATCTGATTTTAACGTTGGCATCTCGAGCTCATTTGGTGAGGAGCTACATAGACTCTACTGTTTTGTTGATAGAGAGAAAAAACCTACTGCTGCTGTATGAAAATTTTCATACCCAAGTATACAATTTCACTCTTTTGTAGTGTATCTAAATTAAAACTATATTGGGGATAGTTAGTCTGTCGGGGTGAGCAAGATGCGTTGTGAATTCAATTAGTGAAGTGAGAGCTAAGTACTACAACCTAAGTTCAGGTAGATTCACACATCTAGTAACCCAAGTACTGCATCTAGGACTTAGGCCGCAGTAACATAGGTCACAATTGTAGCTAAAATTGATAACCCAAACTAGGTATAAAGCTTTATCTCAGAGGATGTAAGTTAAGCGACAAGTGCAAGCACAACTTGGTTTGTGTATATAAGATTGGCACAAGTATTTCGTGAAGAGTTGCAGTAGCCGATATATTGGTATTTTATTTGGCAACTAGAGACCATTTGAGTGTATAGGCCTATTGAGTGTTTATCCTTGCTTTTTGAATGTGCTATTCAAACTAGGTAATCAGGTTACTTAACTGAGTAGAGATGTAGAAGTACTTCGGCATAAATGTCCGCCGAATTGCTTACACTCCGCTATAAACTCATCCTCCCTAATCACCACATTACAAAATATAACCAGACGATTGAATAAAATGTGTTTTTGTTGATTTTCTATCTGCGTATCAATCTCTCAAGCTTGTAGCCAAATAGCGTAAGGAGCTATTTGCGTAGCAAGGAACACAAAGAACATGAGCGAGAATATTCCAAAGTCCTCTGTTCAAATCTGCCCCTGACTCGAATATATCTCTACACATAACACTTTGTGCATCCTGACTTTTGATTCCCAGCCTTGTTACATGGTCTTCAAATCGAATAGCGGAACATGACCTATGGTAAATAACATTAGTTGATTTCCTATACAAACGTAGAAAATTGAGACGGAACGACTTACATTCTCCTTATCAGTAACATTTTCGAACCCTTGCGCTCTGCTTTGCTCTCTTAGAGCATCCAATTCCTCCTCACTCTTCCCTTGCAATAATCGGTCCCTTCTCTTGTTCTCTCTGACATACAGGAAGCGTAGGGCCAGGTTGAAGACTAAGTTGAGGATGAAGCCTACAAGCATCGCCGTGATACCGCCATGGTATCTGGGCGCTTGCGCTGATTTGAAGCATTGTGGACCTGGTATTAAGATTTGCTTAGTTTCCCGGTTTCTAATATCAGGGTGAAGTGGAAGGCAAAAGTACACATACCGACAATTTGACCGACGCAGTACATTACGAACACCATAGCGCTTGCAGCGCTCTTCTTCGTGCTTCCAGCAACATTAGTACCTAACAAACCGAGAAGAACCATGAAGCCTGTAGGATAACCAGCCAATAGCCAAACTCCCACCAATCTTCCCCATTTATTATCTATGTCCAACTGATTAATCAAAACCGTCCCAATAATCGGAGGTATCATTGCCACGCTTCCAACGATGAGTCTCGCATTAGGAAGTTTGGTCTGAGCCCAGCCTCCCAAAAGAGTAAAGACCGCCTGAAGGAAGGATAGAGGCATGCCCATTAATGTTGTCTGGAGAGAAGTAAAACCAAAACCTGCGATAATGATAGAGCCAAAGCTTAGACCGCCAGAAGCGATGGCGTTGACCAAGGAGATTAGACCAAGGAGCAAAATTTTAGGATCGGTGAAGGCCTCGACAACCTGCTCCTTGACAAATGTGCGGGTCTTAGTACCGGTCTTGTTCTCGATTACCCGTTGAATGGCTACTACTCGCTCTTCTTCTGTGAGCCTGAAGAGAACGGAGTTGGTTGCCGGGTTATCTGGAACAACGAGCACGAATAGGATACCCCAAAAAACAGTAAATGCTCCAAGGATTAGGTATATGAGTTTCCATGTAGACAAGCTACCTTCAATATGACCAATACCGAAGGTGATGAGACCGCCAATGGTGCCAAAGAAACCGAGGAAAGAAACCCAGATTGCTGAACGTGAAGCTTGCTCTTGCCGGGTCCACCAAATTCCTGTTATGGCAACAAATCCTGGGGAGATGGTGGCTTCGAACATACCAAGTATAAAACGAACAGTTGCGAGCCCGGCAAACGAACTACAGGTTGCTGTGATCATGAGGATACTTGCCCACGCGATTATATTAACTGTAGAGAATTAGCTAATAGGCTCAAGACGAGGAAGATATCCTCCTCACAGCCCAAGAATTTTGCAATAGGGAATCGTTGTAACAGAGCAACACCCTTCTCGAGATTAGCAGAGCCTATATTTGTTCAAGTATAATTGCGTACTGGGTATTCCATGATCATATATCCGAAGTAGAAAATCGATCTTTGGTCTTATCAGCGTCGATCCTCGTTCGTCTAGATACAAATGGGAGAACTCACGAACACCACGAGTAGTCCTGCCCAACAAGATGGTTGTCTTTGATAATCCCAAAAACTGAACTATAGCCCAGAGTGGTCTTGTCAAGGAATTGGAGGCCTAAAGCGCGGCGCAAAGTCGTCAGGAGACACTCTTACAGTACTCAATGTCCTTGCAAGTAGCTTACCATAAGTAATACACAGGAATGGTAAGATGTAGAGATCGATCTTTCTGAGCACGCTCTTTGATAAAACTGGGTCTGCAACTCCGCTTGCAAGGGCTCTGGCAGCCAGAATTCCAGCTTCATCATCGATATGAACGTCTGACTTCTCAAAGTCTTCCGCATCGGCGGTCCTAACAGCAGTGATTTTCTCATCGGATGAGATGACTTCTGGCGTCGGCTGCGCAACTTTCTCAATGGCAGAAGCCATTTTGGCAAGCTCAGAGATCGTAGGAGAGGAGACGAAAGAGTAGGAGAGGAGACGAAAGAGTAGGATCAGAACGAGAGACAAGACTTGCAGGAGCTCTATACTTAAGTGATTCTCGGACAGCCGACGCTCAATGAGAGCATCCACTTGGTGCTGATCATTTCGAAGGTCCAGGCACGAAATACGTGATAACAATGAGATATTGAACATCGGAGGCCGCCTCAAGTCGGCAGGATTGAGATAAGAAGCTCTGGAAATGCTGTTGAAAAGTGGGAGAAAGATTGCCGAAGTAACAATGGTTCGTTACATTGCAATACTGTAGGGGCCGGCAGCATCCCCAGATTCATCCTGAACCCCGTTGGTGCAGCCCTGCTTGCAGAGGACCCAGGATTATTCCAATACTGAGACCGAGGCAGATGCAGATGCGAAAGAGCTTTATATATGAAGATATAAGAATTGACTGAGAACCCAAGAACAGCGTAGAAATACGAAGTTGCTGAGTCGGAGATGGCAAGGCTCAGGCCATGTTCTTCGCCAGGCTCCCGGCGTGACAGCTCATCTTGGGCTTCTTCCGATTGGAAGCACCGCATCATCCGCATGGCAGTACAAACCTAGCGGCAAACGGTTATCCCGAAGCCTCCTTCAATTGATGATGGCTGCGAAGACGACCTCTCGAATAATAATTAAATCTACAGCTGCGAGTACGGGGCGAAGCCTTACAACTGCTACCAGGACAAGAAGTGCATCTCCCTCGCTCCCTCAAACTGCGACACTGCGACACTGCGACATGAGCACAAGAATATATGAGATGAACACCTAGCTATGCCGTATTCACAAGGCCGCAGGGAACCGAGGCGATGGAGCATGCGAAGCCGCGTTGGCAGGCTGCGGCTGTTGAAGCTGCTCTTCTTGCTTCTAGCATTTTACATTATCAATGACTTCTGCAGACAGATCTCGACCATTCGAAGGACCGTCAGCACAAAAGATATAGAGTTTGTTGAGACACACGATGCCTTCATGTCACAGGACGATGCCCAGAAGCACTGCGCCGCTCACGGTTGGCGGGCATTTCCACCTTCCAAGAAGACATCCGACAGCCGCAAGGTTTATGATTTATTCATGATAACGAACGAGTTGGACTGGCTTGAGATCCGCCTGAACGAACTATACAAGCACGTCGATTACTTTGTCATCGTTGAATCTCCCTATACCTTCACCGGGTTACCGAAACCCCTGACACTGCAAGACAACATAGAACGGTTCAGCAAGTTTCGCTCGCAGATCATACATCATGTGCTCGAGAAGCCAATGACCTCGGAGGACTCAACTATAACTTGGGACCACGAAGATTACCAACGAAATGCTATGTTCAGCCAGGTTATACCCGGTCTTACAGGCGTTCAGGCCGCGCATAAGGGAGACGTTATCTTGGTCTCTGATGTTGATGAGATCCCTCGCCCAGCAGCACTCCACCTCCTGCGAAACTGTGATTTCCCTCGCCGTGTCACACTACGGAGCAGGTTCTACTATTACGGATTCCAATGGCTTCACCGGGGCGAAGAATGGGCACATCCACAAGCGACCACGTACCAAGGCCCCTCTCGCACTATTCTGCCAGCAGACCTTCGTAACGGCGAAGGCGGAAACCGTATACTCAACTGGTTCGAGAAAGCAGACCTGTTCAACGCTGGCTGGCATTGCAGCTCCTGCTTTTCGACCATCGAGGAATTGCTAACGAAGATGTCGAGTTTTTCACATACGAAGCTGAACGAAGACAAATTTCGAGACCGAACAAGGATTGTGGATCGAGTGAGGAAAGGGAAGGATCTGTGGGATAGAGAAGGGGAATTTTACGACAGGGTTGATGGAAATAGCGACATTCCAAAGTATATGGCGGATAATAGGGACAAGTACGCGTACATGCTTGACCGAGATGGTCCGGGTGCTGGTTTTAGGGACGCCGAGGACTTAGAAAATTGGGCTGATTGAGGGCTTGTTGAAGTCTCGAATACAAAGCAACTTGGGAAACGAGACGTAAAGATGCTGTGCCTGGAATCAAGGCCACTCGGTTCCCGTTCTAGACGACTGGCATCAGCTCCAAATAAAACTTGTCGGCTCTATGTACTCGACCAGAGGTTATTTCAGGCTCCCAGACAAGATTTCACGGATTAACCAAGACTACGAGGATACATGAAAAGGAATTCGGATCTTATATATATATATTTGTGGAAGTACCAAAGGAACAAAGGAGCAATCCATGTACCTACATTATCATATCGTCACTAGTTCTCATGCCCCCAAAACCAAGTGGTTTGAGCTAGAATAAGGCTACCTAAAATCTAATGAGGATAAATATACAAGCTTTAAATCAAATACCTGGATGAAGTTAGTTGCTCAAATCAAGTTAGTTATTCAAATTAAGTTATTTAGGTCAACGTTAAGTAAGTTGGCTAGAGCCAAGTTTGAGTACCTAGGCAACACTACCAAGCGGGTTACTCGAAGTAATTGATTTATTCGGGGTAAGAGTCTTACTCCAACCACTTCAAGTAAGTTAGTGCGAAGTATGCTCCCATGTGACTTATCTTGGACTCTTAGGTACAGAAGCATAGTAGGAGCTCCATTATAAAGAAAAAGTACAGGATGTATAGAGATGGTCTAGGTTCATATGTACACTTAGGGACAAGGAATCTATATGGCAGGGACCGTATTTTACAAGACATTTTAGGTACTGTACAATTTATCATAACTACGAGTACTATCTACCCAACTCTCAAATACAATTATCCAAAAGAGAAAGAGTTATGACTTTCTCTTAAAGCTTAAACATTAACCTGTCTACGGCGCCAATAATTTAGTCGCAGAGATAAATTGTTAATAGTTAACGCAGCATACATAACAACTTCCAGACAGATGAAAAGACAAGCATCTACTTATCAATCATGCGGATAAGTATATAGTAACTATCCAATAATTAAATAAGCAAGAGCTCATGGCATTTAAAACTCTTTGCAGAATCCCATTTAGTTATTCCTTAGGTAATTTAAGCGATACACCTGTTTTCAAGCTTGGCTAGCCGAGCAAGAAATGCAGGTCAACTGAAGCTCTCCGGAAAAGCAGACTTGAACAAACATATTTCTTTAAATTAGACATTTGATGTAACTTGCTTTTAAGTACCACTGGCGATTACAAGTGTCATCAAGACATGTCTAAATGCTTTGATTTTGTTTCTGGTTACCGGAGTGTGCGTTTCCTGAGACTATCTCTTCTGCTGCTCTTTTGACTGGCAGTGGCTACATTTCCAACGGCGCCCGCCAACATCATCCTTGGCTTCCTTCCCCTTCGTCCTTCCCCCTCCTCCCCAAAAGTCATGAGTGAGTGAAAAGATTTCAGGTCAGTATCCATAACAGACGCTGAATAGTGACCATCAGATTTATGATGCATACCCTAGTCGCTACCACTATCCTCACTATCTGGAAAGCCATTAAATACTTCCTCTTCACTATCCTCCAGCAATATCTGTTCCTCCTCGCTATTTCCATCGTCCGACCCATCATCCAGATCCTTCACACCAAATGCACCACCCACATCCCACCGATCGCCCTTCGCATTCATACTAACGTATTTCACAAACTTCAGAACACCGCTGTCACGGAGGACAATACTCATCTTATTCCAAGAGGCAGGCATGGTGAATAGTACATTATCGTCTTCCTCGCCTGTGGAGGCCTTGTAGATTGCTGCATCTGCGGCGCTGGCGTCTTCGTCGGCGGCCATGTAGACTTCGTGGCCTCCCACGTCATCTTCTTCTACTTCTTCCTTTTTGGCTTCTCCAACCTTTTGCTTCTTTGCATTTGACTTGTTCTTCGATTTCTTTTTGGGAGGTTCTTGCTCTTTTTCTTGTTCGTCTTCTTCCTCTTCCTCAATGCCCCATCCTGGAGTTGGCGTCAAGCCTAGACTGATTTCCAACCTTGGGCTCCCGTCGTGACTAGTAGCAAGCGCATAATCAGATCCTTTCCTGAAGCGACGGCCTAGGACATCGTAGTTCTCGATTTCACACTCTGTTGCTAACGATAACCACTGTTGAAACTGACGGCTGGGAAGGAAAACTTCTACGAGCTCCTCGACAGGAGTGAGTTCTTTTGAGGCATCAGGGGATGAGGTGGTTGGCTGGAGGTATAAGAACCTATGTTTGTGAGGTGGCTTCGCTACTTTCCACGAACCCTTTTCGATTTCGGCGCTGTTAGAAGGTAGAGGTGACCGCTCTTGTGATTCTATGTACTCGCGAACTTTAGTTGAGAACTTCTGTGATAGGAGGCCGTCAAGAGTAACGCTTGATTGTTCCAAAAAATGCTCGGTGACTTGCTCCATTGTGTCGGGCGTGAGGTACGTAGGTGCCATGTATTTTAAGAGGAAATCGATGTCGGCTGCTTCGAGTCCTTTCTCTTCTGGAGCCTCCGTTGGGGCTTCAACCGTGACAAGCTGTTGTTGAGGGAAGTCGTATCGGTCTGGGTTGCCCTGTAGTTGCATCAAGCTACTCTTCGCTACCAGCTTTTCTTCTGCACCTTTCACATATCCCTCCTCACCAATCTGTGGGATGTGAAACCATCCACTGATTGCCATCCTGATTCTTCCACCATCCTTTTCTAACTGCTCCTTTGTCGGAGCATGGTAAACCTCTTCTACATCATGAAAACTCTCTCCAGGCTGTACGGCAAAGAAACTCAACTGATTCCAGGCGGGTGGTATGGTTTTTGTAAAATCCGGACTTGGCGTCTTCGTGGTCTCTCCATTGTCTTCCTGGAAATCTTTGGTAGGGAACAGTCGCAACGCACCGCCCCATTCCTCCTTCCATGGAATATCAGGATCTGTCAAGTACAGAATGTAGCTGATTCGTCGACTCCCAATCACGTCATCATGACACAACAAGTGGCATCCAGGTGTGTAAACATTGATAGCCATATCCGTCTTCCTACCACTCAGTTCCCCTGACCCGGTAATCGTAGCAACATACCTCCGGAAAGTGTTCGAGTACAATGCGTCTCTTAGTCTGAGCAAACCAGGGAGCTTCTCTAAAGCAGCATCATCCAGCCCATCGAGATTTGCGAGATCCCCAGACTGGTGGATCTTGTAAATGTCGGTCTCCTTGGGGGTAAATTGGACGTTCTCGCGGATTTCGTCTCGGACTCTGCGAAGGAGAGAATCGTTAATTAAAGAATGGATGACGCTATGTTTATAAGGCGTAGATTTTGCATAGCCATCTGTGTACTCGGAAAGGACTTCGGGTGCAAAGAGCCCCTTGCGGAAGCTCTTCTGTACTTCGACATCTGATAGAACTGTTGAGTCTTGTCAGCCTTGTGTATTGCATGATCTCTTGGGTTCAATTGAATCCTCGTTCCAATCACCCATATAGGGCATAATGTTTCTGAAGAAGCAATATAGCACTGGCAAAATTGAAGCTTGATTATTTACGAAGACAAGACCTCCGGCACGCAACACTGATAACGCGGGGGGAGTGTGGGGAAGAATGCATTAATCCGTACCTGTCTTTGCACGCTTCTTTAGCCCACCCTTTCCATGCGAAGAAGAAGTCTGGGTCTCTGCTTTACGCTTCATGTTGAATGTTGAAGTGATGAGAAATAGACAGAAATGATTGTGGGGGGAAGAGTTGGAAGGCCTCTCAAAGATATCAGTTCATTTGTGGCCTTGTTCGGGAAAAAAATGTCTGGTGCGGCAAAAAATCCCAGGCGGTGAATGATACAATATGTATGCATGAATTGTGAAGCGCGAGACGCTTGACCATGAAGAGGGCTTTGCATATTTCTCAGTCTCACTGGCGCAAAGCAGCATAATTGACTTATGCCTTGGTTTGCGATACGCGCCGTGGCACTTCGATGCTCTCCAACGACAAGCGCTGCCATGATTCTGGTGCTGGTACGGTATTGGAGGCCGCCGACCAAAGATGGGGGATCCACTAGGCCAGGGTTGGCAGCTGTAAAAGAGCTTCTTCAGTATTTATTTATTAACCACGTATTGAACTAAACACCCAGTGTACATTGTCCCTGTACGGAGTATTAGTTCTCTACTTTCCTCATAGCATCTTTTGTCAGGGTACTTTGCAACTATATATTATTGGTTATCATGGCCTCGTTTGATATTAAGAACGCGAGAGACCACTTTCCTGCTTTGAAACAGCGCCAGATCTTCTTTGACAACGCAGGAGTGTGTATTATTCTGTTCCAGCCATATCTATATTGCATCAAGAGCAGTATACTCACCCCTGCATCTTTCATAGGGAAGCCAAACTTTGGACACAGTCATCGAGGAGTGAGTTCTAGTTCCACCTTTGGAAGCCCAAATCACATTCTCATAGATCCTTAAAGTATCCGAAACTACCTTTCTGCAACCAATGTTCAGCTTGGTGCATCTTACGCCGTTGGCCAAAAGTCGACAAAACTCTATAACGCTGGCTATGAAGCTGCAGCCAAGTATATCAATGCTAGCACGAACCAAATAGGTGAATATTAATGGCTCCAACCGAGCACTTTTTCTAACTGGAGGACAAGTCTTGGGATCCTCCACCACTCAGCTCTTTCGAAACCTCTCTTTTGCTCTCGAGTTTCCAGCGGGCTCAGAACTTATCATCTCAAAGATCGATCATGAGGCCAACATTGCACCCTGGGTCGCCCTCGCAGCCCGTCAAAATCTAACCATCAAGTGGTGGGTTCCTAAGACCAAGGAGAATCCAAAGTTGCTAGCTTCAGATCTCGGAGAACTGCTCTCTGAAAAGACAAAGTTTGTCACATGTACGCATGCAAGCAATATCTTAGGTACGATTCATGATATCAAGGCTATTGCTGAGGCAGTACATACTATTCCGGGTGCTTTGTTGTGTGTGGATGCCGTAGCATACGCTCCTCATCGTCAAATTGATGTGAAGGATCTTGGTGTCGACTTCTACTGCTTCAGCTGGTATAAGGTACGTTGTCGTTTGTTCCACCCATGCAATGCCAGATTAATCAATATGTAGGTTTACGGTCCCCATATATCAATGCTTTACTCTAGTGAGAAAGGCCTCGATGCCGTACACTCGCTAGGTCACCACTTCAACCCCGCTGTCACTTTGGAAGACAAATTAGGTCTCGCAGGTTCCTGCTACGAGTTTACATCTTCCATCCCCTCAGTGCTGTCTTACTTCTCACCCTCTCTTTCCGAATCTTTCGCCACGATTGCCAAACATGAGGAACAGATCCAAGGAAGCCTTTTATCCTATCTCGCCAGCAGGAAGGACGTGACCATTATTGGAGAGAAGAGTGCAGACCCGAAACTGAGAGTTAGTACTGTGGCTTTTGTAGTTGATGGGTGGAATAGTAAGGACGTAGTTGAAGCTACTGAGAAGCTTTGTGCTGGGCAGGTGGGATTTCGATGGGGCTCATTCTACTCTGTTCGTCTTGTAGAGGAAGTTCTTGGGCTGGGTAAGGATGGAATTGTGAGGGTTAGCATGGTTCATTACAATAGTGGTATGTTGAATATTCGTCCTCCAGTTTCTACCTATGCATTAAGTTGATGCTGATTTTTAAACAGTGGAAGAGGTCAAGCAGTTGATTGTTCTTCTGAACAAGGTGCTAGGCAGTGTTTAAGGCAATTGACTTAGGGCAACTCGTGTGACACGACTCTATTCTTCTCTCAACTGATAGTTCTATTTATCATAAGCCTCGAAACTTCCATACTAGACATTGCTTTAGTTTCTAAATAACGACTATGGTACTTGACTTTTATCTTGTCTATAATTCCCGATGCATTACAAATATATATCTTATCCCAATCACACTTCGTTTAAGTCCGTACATCTGATGTCCTCGCAACTCATTCGGGGTACTAGTCGGTTTTTATCATTTATTCCCTCGATGTTTCAATGGCCAATCTTTAACACTCTCAAGACGATCCTAACAACGTTTGGATGGCCGGAAAGAGACATACCGTACGAATCGGTTTATAAGAGATCATTTTGATTAGAAAATGTAAGTTACTTAAGTTAGGTCACTCAAATAAAGTAAGGCAACTCAAGTGAAGTGAGTTACTTAAGTTAAAATAATCCCTTATAAACCAATTCGTACGGTAATCTTATTCCTCATACTATCATTTCGGAATTTTTAAAACAGGGTAAAGGTATGTTAGACCATCTTGGAGTCAAATGCTATCACATTTTTAAGAAGAACTTAATTATTGCGGCCATTTTAAGGGAGCTACTAGGCAGGAGATATGTGGATATCGAAATGTGGAATATGAAAGGTTGATCCGCGATTCGTTGTGTTTTGGAACTGGCGGGGACGAAGAGCAAAGGCGCAGGTATAGTAGATACAATGATAGTTGAAGCCTTTAATCCTCCGAGAACCATAGAGGTCAAGAATGAATAATTTGTCAACAAGCATTAGTTGTAATAGTGGTCAAGATGTTTGTCTTTTACTATTGTGTGGGGGTTATTAGGTGCATAATTGCTCTCGCGTATTCTAGGCGAGCTGTTGCAACAGAAAAGGAGACTGTTTGCAATTGAACCAGATAGTTTACTGGTACGAGTTCGGCCTACGATGTTTTAAGGCTCAGTTGTCTTTCTACAATTGCGGCTATAGATTACAATGTACCAACTCACTTAACAGGCTCTTCGGCCACCTTTCCTTGTGCTCCTGGTCTTTTTTTTTGGTACTACTAGAGGAATTGTTCCCCAAGTCCGATTCTTCCTCTACGTTAGTTCTTGGGAAACCCGATATCGATTTGGCTTCCCCGAGAAATGCTCCTAGCGATTTGAAACTGCCTCTAAGGAAAAGCGGCTTTCGGGGCTGCCCGTGATACCTACCGGCTTTAGTCTCTGCCGTACGGAATTGGATGGATAACAAACATCTCGTCGCCAGACTCGACAAAGTACCCCATTTACCCCACGCCCTCAGCGCCACTTCAGCGTCAGCTAGGCTTTACTCAAAGCCGTTATTTCCTACAAACTGATCCCACGGGAATATCACTCAGGCCGTTCTTATTGCGCTTTTGATAAGCTACTTCATTTCTCCTAAACCGTGCTACCCAGACCTATACATCCCTAGATAGACTTCAGAATCTCAGTCATATAATCACAGTACAGAATGTCAATCACAGCGACAGAAGAGCGTATTGAGCTGGAAGCCATAGTGGCTGTACCACATCCAATCCCTAACAACACCCAAGTCGAGAACAGAACGATATCCTCTACGACTGCATCTGACGGTCGCATCGCTGCTAATACCGAGATGGTGCGGAGACGACAAGTGATAACCACCACTTTTATCATCTGCGCAAACCTCGTTCAGGTACTCTCGGGTTGGATACAGAGACAAGACCGAGGGCTGATCAAATAGTAGATGATCTCAAATATTTCTTCAATATCAGGAGGTCTTGCGATTAGCAAAGCTTTAGGTGTCAATACAGGTCCCGGAAAGGCAAACTGGGTTGCAGCATCATATCCGTGAGTGTATCTGTTCAAGCCCTGCTGTACATGTATCAACTAACATCACTTCAAGTCTAACACAAGGTACCTTTGTGCTTATTAGTGGTAGACTTGGGGAAGTATACAGCCATAGAAGAATCCTCCTGATTGGACTGGCATGGCTTACCGTCTGCTCCCTTCTTAACGGCTTCTGCAATAATTTTACCGCGTTCAGTGTGATTCGAGCACTCTCCGGGATTGGCGGTGCTCTCATTATGCCAAACGCCGTTGCGATGCTTGGCATCACTTGTCCTCCAGGTAGAATGCGTAATCTTTCTTTAGGGTTTTTCGGTGCTAGCGCACCTATGGCTGGGAGTCTCGGGAGCATTCTGGCTGGTGTGGTTGTACAATTTGCAAGTTGGAAGTGGATATTCTTCATCATGTATGCACCTCATATTCTAGCATTTTGACATCTGCTATACTAACATATAGATAGGGTAACCATGTGTCTCCTTGTTCTTGGAGCTCTGTCGTATCTCCTCCCTTTGGAAAGCCCTGTTGATCCAAGTGGAAGTATCGACTGGGTCGGCGCTGCATTAGGGACAATAGGCTTGATCCTTTTCAATGTCGCCTGGAAGTAAGGACCCACCATAATCCTCCGTACTCGCTGGTACGGAAGACGCTGGATTTTTTTTCTAACCAATGTGATAGTCAAGCACCGGCGGCAGGTTGGTCTGATCCATCAGAGGCGGGAATACTTTCAGCTGCTGTCGTATTGTTGGGAACCTTCATCCTTTGGGAATGGAGGTTTGCTAAATGTGCAATAATCCCCGTCAAAATATGGTCGGCACCATCCTTTCTTCCGCTGATGTGTGTCGTTCTATTCAGCTTCATGTCGTTTGGAACCCTTCTTTGGTATATGATAGCCTGGCAGCAAGAGATTCGACATTGGTCTGTCTTGAATTTTGCTATAGGTTGGATTCCTTTTGGGATCTGTGGCACCTTCGGCGCATGCCTTGCTGGTAAGGACATTCTCTGAGCCATATTTTCCTATCTAGGCTGTTTTACGAGCTTTAAAATATGACATTAGAGGTTGGAACATGAGTAAAAACTCAGGAATCATATCCTACACTCTTAAATTCATCTGAAAGAAGCATTGCTAACTCCTGAGAACGTCTAGGTTGGCTAATTCCACGTCTCGCAGCTCAGTGGATCTTGGCGATCGGTCTAGGAACAGTATTAGTCTCAAACCTGCTCCTGGCAACAATGCCAGACCAGCAAACATATTGGGCGCAAATATTCCCGGCCACGCTTCTAATGTCCTTCTGTCCGGACCTAGTGTACACAGCTGCCCAAATCATTGCTAGCAACAGCGTCCGGCGCTCTCAGCAGGGAACAGCGGCATCCCTTGTGGGATTGCTGAATCTCTATGGTAATAGTTTGGGCCTTGGATTTGCCGGAACCGTGGAAACCGAGGTAAACAAGACAACGATTGATGTCACGACTGGGTATCGCGCCGCACTTTATTTCGGGGCTGGATTGGCTGGTGTTGCATTGCTATTCGATGTATTTTCCGTGAGAATGGCGAGGGATGTGAGAGAGGGTTGGGAGAATCCCGAGGATATGGCTATTTGATGAATCTATTGTGGGTGTCCGGGTGTCCGGGCTTGAATTTGATTAAAAATCTTCATAGGATAGACGTCGTCCTTGCTTGGTATTTTCTTCTACTCCCATCTCAACTAGCATCTGTTCCACATTTCGTCGACCCTTGTACAGTGCCTCCTCCATCGGTGACCACCCCCAGGAAAGACTCCCTTTGGAAGCATCATCGCTCCCAGATAGATCGCAACCCCATTCTCCAAGAACTCGAACGACGGATGAGTAGCTACCATCGCATGCGTTTTGAAGGGCCCTATATCCACGTGAGCTGACATCTTTGTCCGTCACTTCGAGGCCACGTGCAAGGAAAACCCGAGCAGCATCAATGTGGCCCCTTCCTGCTGCTTCAATTAGGGGACACCAGCAAACACCACAGCCGGTGATATCGGCTCCAGCATCGAGTAAGACGTCTATAGTGCGTGCAAAGCCGCTTCTTGCCGCCAAAACCAACGGCCTAGGTAATTGGTAGGTCTCCTTTTTGTAATCGGCTCCCTTGCAGAGAAGCATCTCGACAATCTTACTGTATCCTCCCAGGGCAGCCATATGGATGCATGTGCGGTTTCGCCCGTCCCCACCAGTATCAGGATCAACATCCATATCTAAAAGCATCTCAACTATGTCCTGCGAACCATCGCGGCATGCCCTTCGAAGGACCTTCTGAAGACGAAAAGGCCAGTCTGAGCTATCTCGCAACTTCCCCCGCCCGCAGAGACTTGGGTCTTCATCTGGAAAGTGCCTCTTTCCAATAGAAACTTTAGTATCGAGACTTTCCCGCCAGAAGCAGCTTCTGACAATGCGTCCTCCATTGATTGACTGCTAGTATTGAACCCATATTTCGAATGTAGAAGTAGGCGCACAATATCTTCGTGACCTGATAGACACGCAGCAGCCAGCGCTGTATCATCCCAACAGTGATCAAACAGCCTCATCCCGGGCACCATTTTCAAGGAACCATTCTACAATTTCATATCCTTGTCTTGCGGCAACCCATAGAGGTGTCACCATATACTCACTTTCCGGGTTAATGTCCCAAGAGTTCGCACGACGTTCTTCAGCAAGGGCTTTGACAAGCTCTAAGTTCCCAACCCAAGCAGCGGCTGATAATATGTGGCAAGCTACTTCGTCGGCACCCTGGATTTCGACGTGGTATTTTTCACGCTCCTCAGGGAGAATGGGAACGAGTGCTTCCACTGGAGGATCCATATGTATTGCAACTAACATGCTGATTGGAGACAGATATTTGATGCGAGTCTCCTCTGATTTGTCAATGCTCCTCATTACGAGTGCGTCAACGACCTTTACAACAATAAGGACCGGCTCCCGTCTTATGCTGCCATCTAATACACTCTCCTGTAGGAGTCTCGACGTCCACTTGGCAGTTTTTCCCCATCGCTGCTTCTAGTGGAATCACTCCGTAACCCGAAATGCATGTGGCATCGGGCAGGGGCTTGATTATTGTCTTTGTAGAATACAAAGCGTTGGCTAGTTCTTCATCGAAAGCTTCTATTCACAATGAGCGGGCTGTATATGTCCGAAGCATAAGGCGTGACTTACCACATACCATACAAGTCGCGATTTCATGGACCGATTGACACCAAGCACAAGCACGATGTGCTCGAAAAGCTCCTTGTATACATCTATCGGGAGGTCAAAGATATGCATCCTTGTATTTGTGTTATCATCCAGTGTTGAAATGTTAGAGAAATAAATATTGAGAAGAACCAGGAGTCTCTAACCCTACGACAGAGGCGGTCGTCGAATTTAGGTATTTTATTGTGTGGATCACGGAGCACCAAGTGGTCCGGGCATTGGAATGGGGAGATCTGGGGGTTGGGGTACTCAATTATACTGTAGTAACGTAGACCAGTGCTTTAAGATTTGTTCTAAGCAGCTTCGAGTGATCTAGAAACTCCGCTGCCAGAGCGTGATCAGACATTAAAAGCACCATTGGATTTTATGTTTTGAAGTGTCTTGGCCGCTTGTGTTGGAATAGAAAAGGAAGTTTGGCAAGAGGCTCGGTAAAAGACACTATGTTCTGTATCCCAGGTCTAATAGTTTTCCAACCAATGAGGTTGTGTAGTTCACGTTTACAACAAGCCGTAGTATCGGATTGTTGCTAACACTCCTGACATCCAGGCATCATTTGCTACTTCGTAGAAGTACTTGGCTCCGTTAAGCCCCTCGCTCTTTTTTCTACTCGGATTTCCGGGAATGTAGCGATACCGAGTCCGTGTAAACTGCTCAAAAGTAAGCTTTTAGAGTTAGAATTGCCAAGAAACAGGAGGTTGTTAACAATAGAAGCGACGATTCATAGACACGAGAAAGTGGTAACTTAACAGGGTAGAGAGATCTTCCAGGGGCTAGTCAAACCCTATAGGCGTGTTGTTGCCAAATATAACAGTATTGCCACTCGTTCAGAAACCATAAATATGGTTCATATTCAGTTCATGCTATCCCATAGCCCGCCAAAGCGCCAAACCCCTGTAATTGCATCACGTGATTCAACCCCATCAAAACTTGACAATACTATGAGTTTCATATACTTTTCTTAATAAAACCACCAATATACCTTTAAAAGATACAAAACCAGACTCTACAGATCCAGGAACCTTGCGCCCTAATCTGCCACCAGCTACAGAGATTGGAACCGAATTTAAGTCTATGTATTACCTGAATTTCAATAAGAAAATTAACCTCTCTCCTTATATTACTCTAGTAGACGTATTTGCTATCTAGAGCCTCTTTTTCCCTACTGAGTAGTTGTAGAAGATAGTCGAGAATATAAACAACTATAAGCTCCGAGAGTAGAGTAGCCGGCCTCGAAATAGGGGTATACAGAAGTAGATTCTAATAACCTTAGAAGAGTTATATATATTTCTTAGAATATAGATATATATAGGTTTATATATTAAGAATAAGATCCTAGACTATTAGTCTTATTCAAAAGTAATATTATAGTATACTATAGTTTAGAATACTATAGAGAAAGGTTATTAGAAAGATATAAGTACTTAGATCTATATTTTAGAGTCTAATATATCTAATATTTTTAGAATAATAATATATAACTTATAACTCTAATTAATAACTTACTAACTTCTTTTTTACTATAGATAGAACCTCTAAATACTTATATAATATTAACTACTATATAACTATAGATACTAGACTAGGATATTATAATAGATAAGACTATAGTATAATTCAAGGATAGATTAAAAGATACTCTTATTATATTAAAGAAACTAATACTAGAAGGTTATAAGATATAGTATATAGTCTAGAAAGGTTATATACTCTATTAGTACTAGTATAAGAAGGGTTCTAAAGCTAGAAGAGGTCTATAAGGGGTAAAGCCTCTAAAATAACTTAAGATAAATAAGATAATTATAATAGTACTATACTTAATTTTATAACTCCCAGAGGCCTAGTCTATCTATTATATATATCTAGATAATCTTTTTATAAATATAAAGCTTCTATATATACTCAGAGATTATAATATTAGAGTAATAGGTACTTACTAAGGAGGCTTTAGTATTTTAAAGGATTTTATTAAAAAGAAGAAGAAGGATATAAGAAAAGATATTATCCCCTAGAATACCCTTTAGGTAGTACCTTTTAAAGATAATAAAGTTAATTATATAACCTAGAAAGATAATACTCTTATCCTATTTTAGTCTATAATTAATAATAGAAAGAGAATAGTTATAATTATCTATAAGTACTCTTTTAAAACTTTATTAATTATAAAGACTTTAAGAGTTCCTTTTAGAGATTAACCTATAAAAGAATTAGAGTATCTAGAGTTTAACTATTTATATAATTATAATATAGGTTATATAGATAGAGTAAACTAATTAAGATTCTATAATACTAGTAATAGATAGATTAAAAAAGGAGATTAGTATACTATATAGTACTTCTTATTTAATATAGTATTAGTTAACTCTTATCTTCTTTTCTTTTATTTAAAGATTAATAATAACCTTAAATTTACCTCTTAAAAGGACTTTAAAATAGTCTTATATATAGCTCTATTTATAAAGACTATTTAGTAACCTAGGAAATATAAATTATATTTAATTAAACTTATATTTATAGAGCTAAATTAGCTCTATTATATTAAGGCTTTTAGAAGTAAGAGAGATTATTATACTTATAAGGAAAGGGGTATTCGGAGGGTACCTAAATAGACTCTAGTTTTAGAGGAGATTTTAAGTAATTTAAGAGGAAAACTATACCTAAAAGCTATAAGATTTAGTTATAAGGTATACTAAGCCCCCCTTTACTAGAATAGAGATTATTTTAAGTAGTACTATAGAGAAAGGGAGCTATAATAGATGTTGAAAGCCTATTTTCTACCTGAATTCAGTGATATATACGATCTGATTGGCTAATAAACCTATGTTACTTAAGCGAGTTCTGGTGCTTTAGCGGGCTATGGGATAGATGAGCCGATGGCATTAGTTAGACAGTTGATTTCTAAGCGTTTCATATACGAAGGGTAAATTCAAAGGTAATGGGGCTGGTCCGTGCGTTTCTAGTCACGTGAACCTAATAAACCACATTATAATTAACTCTATTCTGAACTTCAAGCCTATATAATAATAGCTACCATACCCCCCAAACACCCATATATTGACGAAGCTGATAAGGGAGCTTTCCTTGGCCGAATTGACGATGGAATAGATATTCTACCAGTAGTAAAAAGAGCTAGAATCCATCCAACTACAGCCCGACGAATTAAGAAAAAGTCAGACGAAGTTCAAGTCTATAACGATAGCCACAACCTCCCTCCTCCTTCGATACATGACCAGGTAGCTATTAAGCTAAAGCCAGGGAGGAAACATGTTATATCTGAGGTTGCTAGGAATGAATTAAAGGCTGGCATTGAGAAGGATCGGGAGCATCGAGAGATGGGTTAATATAAGGTTTCACAAGAGCTTGGAATTAAAGGATCTATATCTATAGTTCAGAGGGAGATGAAGGCCCGCAATCTTAATCGAGTTAAACCTATAAAGAAGCTCTCCCTTACCGATATATAAGAAGTACAACGATACGAAATTATACTATCAAGGAAGGATTGGACAATAGATAATTGGAAGAGGGTGGTTTTTACAGATAAGGCTTCAATACTTATTAGAGAGCACCGGGGCAAGTATTATATATCACGGACGCCGGCTAATGAATACAACGAGGACTACATCGAAGTTAGGTATAATAATTATAGTGAGGCGATGTTTTAGGGCTCATTTTCATACAACTTTAAAGGTCCTTACCATGTTTATAATAAGGAGACCCCTGCCGAAAAAAAGAAATACTAGGATATCATGGATTAATACAACATAGTTCTACTACCACAGAAACAAGCAGAATAGGCCTGTCTACAAGCTATAGATATTATTAAATAGGAAAAGCTTAGGAGGAAAAAACCAGGTAAGCTAGTAACTTGGGAGGTATTTTAGAAGAAGGCAATGATGAAAAGAGAAAAGGGTAAAGGTAGTATTGATTTTATAAGGTATCATCAAGAGGTTATTGTTCCTAAGCTTATTCCATTTATAGATATACTTAATTCAAAAGAAGGACTACCTTTTATACTCTAACAAGACAATACGCCTTCTTATATAAGTCAATATACCTCCTTATTATTCGAGCAGAAGGGCTATTTACTTCACGAACACCCTAGGAATTCTCCTAATATAAACGCAATTAAGTATACTTAGATACCAATAAGAATAGCTATTACGAATATTTGGAATAGGCTATATACACTTGAATAGATAGAGAGAGTATAGTATACCGAATAGGAGAAATTAAGTCAGGATACAATAAGGGGATGGATCTCTAGGCAATTAGAGATTAATCAGAGGATATTAGATGATGAGGGAGGCAATAAATTTCATAGATAGTGGCCTAATTGCTCTTATAATTATAATTCGAAATAGAGGCAATTATGAGGCTTTTAATGATTTCAGAGTACACGGACCAGCCCCATTACCTTTGAATTTACCCTTCGTACAAGAAGACTGTTTCTCCGATGCTATGCAAGCTGTTTCGGCATTAGCAATTACTCACTCTCGTTTGTGTATATATACTCTCATTTTACTACCTATATAGAATCAAGCAACTATCTCTTGACTTCCGATCCATATATTCGTCAATATATTCTGCTATTAGCAACACGTGTAAGAGCTTTAAGTTTGAGACTTTGATAGGTGCAAGGAACAAAACTTATGTTTTTGTCTATCTAGACAATGTTGCGCCAGTACGACTAAGCGTGATAATAATCCACCAAGGTAAAAGATTTCCCTTGTACTATAGGTAACACCCTAAGGTAAATAGCCTTTGTATGATATATATTGTTATTTGAAGGAGAGCTGCCTTTCTTTATATAATAGACGTACAAAAAAAAGTACGAAGGTGAAACAGCAACTCAATTCAAACTTTACTTGTGTATCTAGCAAGGTTGCAAGTAAAAACAAAGCCTAATTGGTGACTTCAACTATACCCTTACTTATGCGCTGTAGCCTTGTACAGCTTTAAAAGACAACCAAGGCACATTATGCATCATCGGAGCAAATATTGACCATCTGCACCATTGAGAATAGGAGTCTCACCAGGTATATTAATAAGAGAACAGCCTGATATGCATAGTTGAGCTGTCGTTGGCTTCCGATAAAGCCCCGTTGAATATGCTTCGACCACGTCAAAAAGTACCCCATAACCAGCTTCAATACTCTGTCCTTGCGGCCGTTCTGATTGTGTTTACGTATTCATACTTATTGCCTCATGCAATCATTCAAAGTCCATATAGCGATCACAACCATCAAACTGCAGCCCCCTTGCCACGAGATATTGCTTCTAATTCAACGCTTGGAGTAACCTTTGTTATTCTCGAAAATGGCTACTTGTCGCTGCGCTAACAGAGAAGAAAATAGCTGGCGAATGCGAGGTCTGTTAGCGTCTGCGGCATATACTGGTATTAATATCCAGATTCCAAAGCACACCTACAGCACAAACGAACTAGCAGAGGCCTTTCAAAACATCGGACCCGAAGACGTTATCCATCCTGCTTTTGGATCAACACTGGCGTGGCTTGCTCACCTCGATATGATCAAGTTCGTCGTAGCGAATGACTTCGACACAGTTCTAATCCTGGAGGATGATGTCGACTGGGATATCACACTCAAAAATCAGATGAGGCTGGTTTCTGACAGTGTCCGTGGGTTCACAGCAAGTGATGCTGAAGATGCCACGCCCTACGGTCGCTCGTGGGATATTCTATGGATTGGCCATTGCGGCGAGGAAACGGATGCTAATACTCCTAGACTTGAATTCCCTGATAGCACTGCTCCTTCACGCGCAAATTATACGGGCTGGTCGAAGAAATACATGACAAATTTGCAGGATGGACATCGAGTTGTGCAGTACGGTGTCAATCCGGTGTGCACCTTTGCTTATGCTGTGAGCCGTGCTGGTGCTCAGAAGATACTAGAGTGGGCAGGCAAGGGGCAAGACGAAGCCTATGATATCCGACTGATGTGGGGATGCAAGAAACGAGAGCTCAATTGCATCACAGTAGCCCCGGAAATCATGCACCATTATACTCCATTGACGGAATTGGGATACGTCAGTCTCGTAGACGAGAAGGACGACGAGGGCCACTCGGTCGACGAGGCCAGTTTCGAGAAAGTGATGGGCGCAACCGAGAATATTGTGAATAGCACGAGATGCAAGGTGCTGTTCAACAGTCCATGTGTAAAGTAATTCCGAGAGCAATAATAACGATAAAAAGGATAAAAATGATTAGGCTATGCAGACGAGGCTACCGAAAATACAGAGGCCTCTGACCTTTTAGAGGGGAAAGAAGAGAAGGCTTCCCTAAAGGCGGTGACAGTAGACCAATTACGGTGCGAAGACGGTATGTAGTCTCGGCACTGGAAACTACAAGGCGGTACAGGACCTAAAGCATGACAACCATGCCGCTGCGACGCGGAAACATTCTCGAAAAATTACTTGGAAACTAGCCGCGTTTTCATACATCATATGTAGTGGACCAAGTAGTAGTAAATGATGATTATTACTACTGTTATATTACCCTGCTCGCATGTACGCACTTGGCTTTACTTTCTTTCCCTTCAACTGTCGTTCCTGTGTTCTTGTATTCCTGTACATACGATTCCTCCCTCCACATTATTCCTATTTCCTCCATTGTGTCATGCGCCTTTCGGAAGAAACATCCAACCTGATTGAATCTCGATAAAGGCCCCTCTCCTTCTCCAATGCTTCTCAGGCGTCTACATCCAGTACCGCCACTACCACCACGGTCAATCCAGTCGCAGCCATCAGATATGCAAAACAAGCCGAAAAGCTATCACTTGATACATCAGATGCTGAAGGGAATGCGACTGAGGGCTCTGCCGTTCATGCACATTATATTACACTACAGGATCCGATCATCATAACTTCAGATGGAGGGAGGCTGCCAGGTGTACCTCTTGCGGAGGCACAAAGGCTCAATGCTCTCAGGGAGGAAATTGAAGTGGAGCCAGGCCAATCGGCTCAGGAGCACCATGTGGATGTCGAGAAGGGACCGACTCCTAAAGATGTCGCCTCGATACAAAGGTCCGGCGAAGGATCTCTACGTAAGTCTTAAGTTCCCCGAGTAAACTCGTCTCTTCTAGGTTCAATTCACTCATTGCTCCTGAATCATGTTGGAATTATTCCCGATTTCTCTTGAATAAATAAACTGACCTCGAGTTCTTGACTATTAGGCAGAGCCATGCCTCCCTCTCGAACGAACCCTCTGTTTCCACCACTACCATTGTATGGCCCAGCATCCTTAGCTCGCGATCTGCAATGCTTGACCTTCCGAGCGTCATCTTTCTTTTTGTCTCTTGCCTTTCTTGGAGTCATTGTTTTGGGCTCGGCATTTACTAGCATACCCCTTATGTTTAATCATATTTGGTTGCGCCTTACATTTCGAAATCCAGATGCGCGGAGACCTTTCTACGAAGAAGAGAACCGGAGAAAGAAGATTCGCAAGGAGGCAGACAAAGCATGGAGGAAGAAGAACAAGAGGAGGAACTCGCAAACCACAATGGACGACAACGAAGACGAAGCAGGGGAAAACGGCGGATATATACCCACAGAAGGAGGACCGGATCCTCTCGTCTGCGATGTTGGATATTACGCAAGGAGAGTTGGATTAGACGTGGAAGAGTTCAAAGTACAGACAGAAGATGGCTTCATCATAACTCTTTGGCACGTTTATAACCCAGCGGAATTTGTACCAATGTCCGCTGCCCAGCGAGCTGCTCGTGGCCCAGATATTTTCGCTGGTGCTGGTCCTAGTCGCGAACCTATACCAACAACAAAGAAACCAAAGTTCCCGGTGCTTATGATACATGGGCTTTTACAGAGTTCTGGAGCATATTGTAGCAACGATGACGATTCACTAGCCTTTTACCTTTGCAAATCTGGCTATGATGTGTGGCTCGGAAACAACCGTTGCGGTTTCAAGCCGGAACACAGTCTCCTCGAATATAAGGATCCACGCATGTGGGCGTGGAATATCCGGCAAATGGGCGCCATGGATCTCCCAGCACTCACATCGCGGATCTTGTCAGAGACGGGCTTCGAGAAGCTCGGTCTTATATGCCATTCTCAAGGCACAACACAGACATTCGTTGCTCTAGCAAAAGAACAGCGTCCGGAGCTAGGCGATAAGTTAACCGTTTTCTGTGCTTTAGCACCAGCTGCATATGCAGGGCCACTAATTGGCAAAATGTACTTCAAGTTCATGCGAATCATTTCCCCTGGCCTATTCCGATTAATGTTTGGAATCCACGCGTTCATTCCTTTTATGATGACAATGCACGCAACGCTTCCAGGTCGCTTGTATGGAGCAATGGGCTATCGGGTCTTTTCCTTCCTTTTCGACTGGACAGATGATAGATGGGATCGTGGACTCCGTGATCGCATGTTCCAGTTTGCACCTGTATACGTTAGCGCAGAGAGTATGCGCTGGTGGCTCGGACGCGAATGCTTTGCAAAGCAGAAATGCATCCTTGCTACCCGTGAAGATGGAAAGAAAGAGGACGAGGAGGATGAGATGGAAGATTACTACCGTCGCCAAGCCAATGCCACCGGAGGAGCAGATGAGCACCTTCGAAATCACAAGCATACCAGGAGAGCAAAAGGTGCAACGGCATGGTACGACGAACGAGTACCGCCTTTCGCTCTGTGGGTTGCAGGATCGGATGACCTAGTAGATGGTCGCAAGCTTCTACGGCGTTTTGAGAGAGGTCGGGAACCATATGTTCGGGTAGTACACTCTCGAATCATTGAAGAATACGAGCATTTGGATGTGATTTGGGCCATGGATTCTATAGAGAAAGTTGGCAGAGAGGTCAAAGATGTTCTTTGGCGGACTTGTAACGTAAGGGACAGAGTTAGGACACCTCGAGGTTGTGAGGATGTGGAGCCATGGATTGATGATCGGGAGACAGGTGTACAAGAAGAATATACAGTGGAGAGCCAGAGTTCTAGTGACGAGAGAGATACTCTATTATAGGTATTAGACTAAAAATAATAATATATATCCCTTAGTTCGTTAGATGCGACTTTGTACAGGGATTCGACACCCCGATAATTTTACCACTGAAAAATGTATAGGTTTTGTTGTGCATGTCCTAGTGGTCTGTGCAGGTCACATCTAACAAACTAAGGGATATACTGTGATGGTTCTAACGACGTGCCTATTTCCTATGGCGGCCTAGTCAAATGGAAGATCGTTATTCCGAGCCGGAAGCCGCTAATAACCGTCATGTGACATGACCTCTTGTATCTATATAGTTAACATGGGGGCAAGGCTTCGCCTTACCGGATACCTTCGAGTTAAATAGGATAAATATAGTTATATACTTTCCGTCAAAGTTATATAATTTCCGTATAGACTAAAAAACTATAAATAAAAATCTTTAGCTCTAGAATTTCTTTATAAAATACTACTATAATTATTAATTACTATTACTACTACTACTACTACTACTACTACTACTACTACTATACTACTACTACTATAGGAGGGTAGATCTCTAGACTATATATATAGAAATATAGAATATAGAGTAAAGGTTATAATATAAGATAATAAATAGATATAGAATATAATTATATAATATAATTAAAATTATTAATATTATTAAAGATAGAGTAGATATAAAAGAATATTAAATTATTATTATTTTTAAAACTTCCTATCTAGGCTTTTATATAGTAATTTAGACTAAGTCTAATTATCTAATTAAAAATAAAACTTACTTTAATATATTTATCTCTCTTTTTCTTTAATTACTTACTTTTAAGTAGTTTTAGTTTTCTTTAAATTTTAAAAGAAATTAAGTATAAAATTTAAGAATAAAATAAATATATAAAAGAATAATAGTAGTAAGTTATAGTATTAAAATAGAGAGTAGTTTTATTAGTAATCTAATATATTTTATATAATATTTATTACTTATATAATAATCTCTTAAAGTAATTACTTTTTACTTCTTTCTTTAATTTTAATAACCTCTTTTAAATTAATTTTAATAACTATTCTACTAATAATATTATTAATAAATCTTTTAATAAAAGAAAGTATCTTCTCCTCTTTATTCTTAAAGAATATTAATTAAAAACTAAATTAATTTAATATAATAAGGTTTCTTTAAAGTTATTTATCTTATTATTAACCTTAGTTTAAAATTTAACTTTTTTAAGAATTATATTTATAACCTTATTTTTAATCTTAAACTCTTAAACCTATATAAACTCTTTATTTTCTTTAATAAATAATCTTCTTCTTTTTTCTTTTATTATTATCTTTAATTATAGATTAATCTCTAGTTTAAATCTTCCTCTTTATTAATAACTTTATCTAAGATTAATAACCTCTTTTACTATTAATAAACTATATACTAGTAAGATCTACCCCTCTTCTTTTATAGTATTATAGAATAAACTAATATTATTTTATAATTCTAAGTTTATTAAAATCCTTACTTTTATAATAAACTTTAAATTATAATAACTTTATCTTCTCTTTTTAATAATATAAATAAGTATCTTTTCTCTTCTTTTCTTCTTCTAGTTAACCTTTAAAAACTTCTAACTAAACCTTTATTATTATCTTACTTTAATAATATCTTTATTATTTTATTTAGTATATAATATAAAAGAAGAGTACTTTCTTCCTTTCTATTTATATACTTTTATATATACTAGAGTAGATTAATATTATTAATATATATTTCTATATTTATTCTCTATTATTAATAATATCCTTCTTTCTTTCTTTACTATTATTTAAACTTAATAATAATATTAGTTTTAAGAGTAAATTATACTATATTAGTAATACCTAGTAGACTTATATAACTTCTTAGAAGGGAATATAAGAGGTAATTTTAAAAAGGTAATTTTAAAGAAGTAATTTTAAATAAATAATTTTAAAGAAGTAATTTATTTCCTTTAGTTTCTTATACTTATCTTTAATAGTTATTACTAAGTAGTTTATTTATATTACTAAGTATATATTCTTATTACTTAATTCCTTATTATTTTCTATTATTTATAACTAATACTAGTTCTATAATAATATAATCCTAGTTCTACTAGGTTCTTAAGCTTTAAAATAAGTATCTAGTTTTATAATATATCTTATATTCCTTAATAAGAGATAACCTAGAAATAAACTAGATAAATATATTATTTTAGTTTAATAATAAGTTATTATATTTTTTATTTCTAGTTAGTTTTAAATAATATAATAAAATAAATAACTAGTATATATTCTAATATCTATAGATAAATAATTATAAATATAAATTTATTTTTCTAATATAAGTAATTTCCTTAATTATATTTAAAAGATTAAATAAGATCTCTAGTTAATAATAAATAGATTAGATTTAATTTTTTTAAGGTTTTTTTTTAAGACTTTTAGATATTATATTATCTAGTAATAAAGTAGATCCTAGCTAGTCTACTTAATTAACTAGATTAGACTCTAAATAAAGACTCCTTCTTTACTAGGAGTAGAAGTAAGAGTAGAAGTAGAAGTAGAAGTAAAGACTAGGAGTAGGAGTAGGAATAGAAATAGGAATAGGAATAGGAATAGAAATAGGAGTAGGAGTAGGAATAGAAGTAGAAGTAGAAGTAAAAGTAGAAATAGAAGTAGAAGTAGAAGTAGAAGTAGAAGTAAAGACTAGGAGTAAGTAATTAGAGTAGAAGTAGAAGTAGAAGTAGGAGTAGAAGTAAAGATTAGGAGTAAGTAATTTAAATAGAAATATAAATAAGAATAGAAATTATAATAAGGATTAGAAGTAAGGATTAGGAGTAATAATAGAAGTAATAATACTACTATAGATTAATAACTTTTTAATTTAACTTTTATTATAATAAGTTATAATAGATTATTATATAAATTAGTTTATAAAAGGTTATTTTAATTTAATTAACTTATTTAATTTAGATAACTTCTTTTATTTAAGTAATTTATTATCTCTAGTATATTTTAATATTTTATTAATTATTATTTACTTTATACCTCTTACTTTAAATAAATATTATTATATATTAGAGGTTTAAATAATACTAGTAAAATATATCTTATTAAAGTATTTTTTATAAAGTATAAAAATTATAAATTATAAATATAAAGTAATAGTATTAATATTAATAAGATTTATAATAACTAATATTAATAGAAATATATATTATTTTATACTTAACTTAGGTATTATCTCTATAGTCTCTAAAATAATAATAAAAGTAAGAAGAAAAGCTTAAGGATAGTATATTCTTATTATTAATAAGATTAGTATATTATTAAAAAAGGATATTTTAAAGATTAATAAATAATACTAGAATCTATAGAGTATAGATCTATAAAGTAATATAGTATTTAGTAACTTACTATTAGTTATATTCTTTAATAATTTTAATTAGTTTTTATCTATTATTAGTACTTCTTTATAAAGGTATTCTAAGCTAGATAAAGATAAGACTAATAAATTATAAGATTAAGTTATAAATATTCCTAGTAAAGGTTAATATTCTAATTAATAATAATTAATTATATATAATAAGAGAAGTTATTTAAGTTAGTAGGATATAAGTCTAGAAAGGTCTAGGGATATTTCTCTTTACTAAAGGGATATTAGTAATAATACTATTAAATTAGAATATAGTTACTAGTTTTATTAATAGTACCTATAGGATAATCTAAAATATAATAACTATAGAGATAGATTCTAAATTAAGTATATATTAATTATATTAAGTATTAATCTTTAGTTATTAATCTAGATAATTAACTAGTATAATATTAATAACTTATATATACTATATACCTTATTATTTACTTATATTATTTTTTAACTAACTAAACTAAATCTAGATATAGACTTTCTAGATATAGAAAAGGGCTAGATTCTAATTTTCCTAATTAAAGAAAACTTAAATTATAAATAAGTATATTTTAATAAGAATTTAATAAGGACTTAGATAATATTTTTAATTATCTTTATAGTTATAAACTAGAAATATTAAAGTAAAATATATAAGAGAGCTATCCTTAATCTAATTTATAACTATAAAGGAGGTTACTAATAGTAGATATCTATTAATATTCAACTTAGATAAGTAAAGTTACTAGATAGAGTATAGCTAAAAGAAGAAAATATCTTCTAGATATAAATTATAAACTAGGAGTTTAATTATAAGAAGTATTAAATAAATTTATATTAAGAAAGAGAGAAATAATTATAAGATAGAGTATAACTAGAAAGTTAATAGATATTTCTAATATAAATAAGTTATTTAAAGGTATTATTATTTAATATAATATTATTAAAATAAAAATAATATTATCTTTTTATACTTATATAATAAGATAATCCTTAGTCTAAATACTTCTTTACTAATATAAACCTTAATATAATTCTATAACTATAGATCCTATAATTTTCCCTATATAGATTAGGGATTATAAATCTCTAAATTCTAATAAAGTTAATAATAGACTCTAGAATTATTATAAATAAAATTTCTCTCTAACTATAGTTTTATATTTATTTAATATAAACTAATCCTCTAGTAGTAAATTAATACTATTCTAAATATAAATAGTTTAAATTAATAAATAATTTTAAATAAATTAGTAGATATTATAA
>PDUO01000024.1:2830-92581 GCA_003008705.1 Pezicula radicicola
GTACTAGTATATATACCTTATATACTAGAGAAGTCCTTTCGAGAAGAAGAGTAAGGATTATCTATACTATATAAATCAGGGAGTATAGGTCTTATAAAAGTAGATATTATAGATGATTAGAAAAGTAGAAGTAAAACTTTAGAGAGTACTTATAATATTTATATTATAATCTAGCTTAATTTAATAAGTATCCTCTATATATACTACCAATAAATTCTAGCCTATATATAATATAAATACTAAAATGAGGGTCCCTCCTACTACTAGTAGAATATCTAGTATATAGATTTTATTAATAATTCTTTTGAATTATCTATATAAGATATCCTTGAAGTCTTTAAGGATAAGTCTAATCTATAATCGTACCCTTCGTACTATATCTCTCAGATAAGTATAACTCAAGGAATATATATATACTATCTCTAGTATACTAATAAGTAAAGTTATAATTATATAGAGATAATTATAAAATAAGTACCTCAATATCAATAACCAGGAGTAGATTACTCTCAGGGTAAACTCTCACCAATACTCCTATACCTCGTCTAAAGTAATAATTCAAGTAAGTATCTATAAATATCTATATATCCTTATTATTGAAGGTAGTAATTATATTAGTAGTGAGTTGAGATATAATAACTTAAGGAAGGGATATATTAAAGGAAGAGTATAGTATAAAGTAAGATATATTATTTTARRAAGATTATACTAAAGATAAYTTAATATTTTAATATATTTAGGAGATAGAGGTTAGAAGAAGAAGATAGGGTATTTATACCCTTATTTCAATTACTAGGGTAGTTTAATTACTTAACTATATCTAATTCTTTGACTTTAGTTATTTAAGTAGTAACTACTATATTCTATATTAATATATAAAGGTATTTATAGTTACTTTATAATAAAGAAAAGTTACTAGTATTGGAATAATAGTTTATTTCAACTATATCTATATAGTTATATAGTAGTCTATACTTTATTTTAGGGTAGAGTATAACTTCGTATATTATAGATAGAATAGAAGAATATAAATAATTCAATACAATAAATAGACTATAGTAATACAGAGATATTACTATTTAGTATATATATACTATTGAACTACGTCCCCTAGTTCGACTAATACTTTCTTAACTAATTACTAGTAACTTCTAATATATTTAAATAATAGTTATAAGTAGATTTATCTATATATAGAACTATAAAGTAATACTAAGGAGCTAGTCTTATTAATTATATAGTCTAACTACTTAAGATTACTCTACTTATATAGACTATATATAATATAAGGTAAGTTAATTACTATAAATAAGAAAGAGTTAATTATAAAAGTTATTAATATTAGAACTTATAAGGTTATCTAGTATCTAAAGACTAAGTTAGTTAAGAAATATATTATTATATATATAGTATATCCTTTTAATAGTATCTTTATTTTTATATATAGTATTAAACTACTAGAACTATATCTTATATAACTTTAGTACCTAGATTATAAGTATTTAAAAATAAAGTATACTATCCTTAAAAATAATAATTATACCTTAATAATAGACCTAATTAATAATATCTAATATTAAGCTTTAAGTAATATAAATACTAATACTTTAGTCTTTACTAGTATAAGTAAAGGTATTAATAATATTATAAAGGTTAAGCTTAATAGAAAGGTTATATATTAATTAATTAAGATTAATAGAAGAAAGTTTAAAATAATATATAATAACTATAGTTATTAGATTTTATATAGAAGCTATATAACTAAGATACTTATTATACTTAGTATCTTTAAAATTAATATTATTATAGATAAAGACTAACTAGAGATAAGTATTATACTCTTTTAAAGTAATCTATATATAAATATATATATTAGTTATAACTTTTAAATATAAACTAAACTCTTTTAAACTCTCTTAAACTTCTAGATTAATTAAAGGTACTTATTTAGAATTATATATATACTTACTTAAGTAGTTTCTATAATTTTTTAAATCTAACTATTTATCTTAGTATAACTATAGTATATACTAAGATCTAATAAAACCTTAAGAATATAATACTTTATACTAGATTCTAATAGATATATATTTATTATTAAAGAGAAGAATATAAACTATCTTTAAGCTTAGTTTAAAAAAACTATACTTATTACTATAAATAGATACTTTAATATTATATTATCTTATACCTTACTATTATAAATAAGCTAGTAAGAGTATTAATTCTATATTAATTTATTAAATAAAGTATACTATATAAATATAATCTACTAAGTATATATAAAGATAATATTATAATCTAGACTACTTAAATTAACTATATAATTAAACTAATTAAAATATAATATTTAGATAAAATAATAAAGCTTCTTTTATATCTTCTTATATATAAGTAATTTACTATAGAAAGTTTAAATATCTAGAGTTTTTAAAATTATAATAAGAATCTATTATTATTAGAAATATATATATTATTACTTTATACTCTTAATAATTATATTATTTTTCTTAACCTAGATATATAAAAGCTTTATAAATAACTATTTAATTTTTTATAATATATTAACTACTTCTTATAACTTTTACTTTCTATTTATATATACTTATATTATATAATAGACCTCTCTATTATTCTTTTTATTATTATTATTCTTCTTATCCTCCTTATTATTATTATCCTCTTTATCTTCCTTATTCTTCTTATTATCCTTATCCTTAATACTCTAATTTATCTTATTATTAATACTTTATTTTATCTTATTTAATATATTATTATACTTAATAATAAGAATTAATAAACTAGAATAAAGAGAAGGAGTCTATAAGAGAATTAAAAAAAAACTTAAAGACTTTATAAAAGTTTATAAAAGACTTAATAAAGAGTTTAAAAACTTTATAAAAGTTTATAAAAGACTTAATAAAGAGTTTAAAAACTTTATAAAAGTTTATAAGAGACTTAGTAAAGAGTTTAAACTTACTATATATACTATATTAACTATAGTCTAGTAATTATAATATAAAGATAGTATAGTAGATTAATTATATAAATTAAGATAAGGGCTTTTAATTAAGTTTATAATTAGAATATTTAAAGATAGTTAAAGATTAAAAGTATATTATTAAAGTAAGGGTAGCTAGCTTCTAATAAATCAACTATAATTATAATAAAAGTATACTATTATAGCTTAGATACCCTAGGGTAAAAAGCTATCCTTGCCCTCTAATTAGTTAGGGAGTTTATAGGAGTTATAAAATCTCGCTTACGTATTTAGCCTTGTTTTTCGCCTTTTTAGCCCTATAGCGTCTAATTACTGAGATAACTTAATCACAACTCTAAGTAACTTCTCGTCCATTCCTACACATAAAATCAACAACCAATTGAATAACACTAGAATCCAATTCTTTTTGATTCAAAACTTTCCCCCTATTCACAACCTAACACGGCATAACACTAACTCACAACCAAATTGTCTTAATGATTCACCCCACTCCCTCCCCAACTATAAACCAAACTCAACTCATCCTTCCTCCCCCCTTCCTCCCTTTCCTCTCCTCATCCTAGAACAATAAGAAGCAAGAAGCAAGCAATAAGAAACGAGCAACAAGGAACTACAATGATTGCCATTAACAATCACAACCACAACGAGGAAAGTGACCAAGAGGATTCAAAGATTCCTCGTCTTACTTGCACTGTACCTCCTCCTTGCTCTTTTGATTCTACTAGAACGGTATCTAAACCCACTACTACCACAGTTTCTACCTCTGCTTCTCATTTTCCAGAAGCCTCAACAGCAACCTCGAGCGGAACAGAAAACGAAACGAAGAACGAAAATGCTACTACATCTAATATGCAAACATCTAAGAAATATGAGCCAGTACTAAGACCAGGTGGTAGTAGTGGTGCGAAAAAGGAGTTTGAGTGTCAGGATGGGTCTTGTTATATGGGGGATGAAGAGGGAACCCGCGAAATATATCCACGATGTAGACGTGGAGAATGGGATGATTGAAGACTTGACTTGGTCAGTGGGAGGAAAATTGGCTGAGAGGATTTTGTTGATATAAGATAGGTACATATGTATTATTAGGGTTTAATTGAAGGCAAGGTTTTTCTTCTTCTCTTTCTTTTTGGAAATTGGTTGACTGTGTGATTGGGGAATGAGAGGGTTTTACTTCATTGTATGATTTTATGTCTTAATAGTAGTATGGTGACATTGTTATTTTCGAACTAAATTGAAAGATTATATTGATGTAAGTAGAAAACACATCTTTCTATTGATACGCTTATATGCAATTTGAATACTCCTCGCAGTTTTCTTTCCTTCATTATTCTTATACTCTAACATTCTCTTAACTTGTGGATCATTAACTTGAAGGGTCCCATAGTATCTGAAGTGCTATGTTTGCCATTAATGGTCTCCAAAATCAAGACTTTGATGCTTAACTGAACTTTCCTTTGGGCGGCAAGTGTTGTTCCTTTCTGAAACTTCTGAAACTTCGAAAATTGAAGGATAGGAGATCTTTCCCATGGACTTATTTGCCGGGTTGTCGAAATGTCAGTTACTCTGTCTGTATTTCTTGCATTAGGAAGCAATTAATACATTGTTCTCAAGCCTGTGTAATTAGCATGCTAGCTAAAGAAACAATCCCATGGAAGTCCCGAAATATATATAGAAACTAAGCGATCCCCTCCGTCACTCCCATCTCAGCAACTGATGTCGATAGTAAACGTAATCCCAACCTGTCTTCTAGTTTTGCGCGAGTAGCAGAATTAGTGGCAAGAGAGAGAACCATGCTGCCTAGATCAGAAGATAACAGCAATACTCCGCTAATAAATATCAGTAAAGGAGTCTATACTAAGACTGTGTACCGCGTATATACATCCTTCTGCGTCTAAAAATTTCTCTAGAAGATGCTTAGACATCCTAATCTTGAATATTAATTTATAGTTTTTACAAGACACCTTGTAATCACCGAGGCAACAAATTAAAACGAATACAATAAAACTTGATTATACCATACAGACTTTAAAGATACTTTTTACATGCATTAAACTGACAGAGTAACTCGTGGAGTATATAACAAGGTGATCTTATTATCAGAAATCAGCGTGTAGTTGGTGCTTCGTGAGCTATATGTAGACAAGACGGCGCTGGCGCTAACCAACAAGTAGTTAAAGTAGCTTTTCCAAGAAGGCAAGTGTTGAGTTATCTAAGTGAAATAGAACTAGCGCAAATTCTCGAGATAGAGCGGTAGCTTTAGTTGCTGTCTTGGAGGTATTCTTATATCAAGTTTCGATGAGAAGCACTTGGAACTTAAAAGTCTCTCCCCAATCGCTAGTACGCAATTGCCTTACTCATTTGAAGACAACTTCTCGACTTGTCATATTTGATATATTTTGGCTGAGGCTGTTGTGGGGAAAACACTGCAGGGACTTTCGAGGATAATGGTACGGTGATAGTGGCCAGGATAGTGGCGCGCTGGGTATGCCATGTCCAGACTCCGAGTAACATAAACCGAAATAAGAGAGAACCCGGATCCTTTGTAGGCATCCATTCCAACAGTATTAGAACTTGAAGGCGGCTTCGAAGCTCTTTGTGTGTAATTTCCCAAGATTGTCGTTGACTTTAAGAACGGCAGGGGTATAGAGTTCTATTTAGGAGGGCCACGTGATATCGCGCCAGTCTTCTCATTCACCACGCGTTATCAGCACGGTTGAACTTCCAACAACCAACAACCAAGTCTAGTACCCACCCACAACCTCTTGAACAAGTCTACGGACTTATGCGGACCAAAGATACAGCTAAAAATGCCTTTGGGCTATGAACGGATCAACGAGAGGCGGTCGTCGCCCAACAAAAATGTCGTTTTCATCAAACCACGGAGTGGTCCCGATGAAGCCACCTCCAAAGACTTCCTCGAACGAATAGCAGCTCAATGTCTACCAGTTATGAATAAACATCACCTTGCTGTGGTCTCGTTAGAAGAATACGAGCCAAACTTGGAGTTCTGGGGGTGTGTTCACTCTTTCCAAAACCGCAACGCTACTGTTAAATACTAATAACAGGTCGCAGACGCAATTTCAATGCGGGAGAAGTGATCCAGCTCGTCTTAAAGTCGCCCACCACCGGCCGCTGGCTGCCTTTCAAGTTTGTTCAAATGGTTATGATGCACGAATTGGCACATTGTAAGCAGATGAACCACTCTGGAGCCTTCTGGAAGGTCAGAAATGAATACTCTGCTGAGATGAAGGCTTTGTGGGATAAAGGCTACACAGGTGATGGGCTCTGGGGCCGTGGCATACTTTTAGAGAATGGAGCATTTGCACAGGAAGAACTTGCGGAAGGAGAGGTGCTTCCTGAGCACATGTGTGGAGGTACATTCAGATCGCGAGGCGGAAGAAAGAGAAAACTGAAGCCGAAGATTACATACAAGGAAAGACAAGAGCGGCGGATCAAGAAGAAATTTGGAACCAATGGCCAGACACTGGGAGGGGACGATGAAGTAAAAGTTAAACTCGAGAAAGGAAAAAAGCCCGCAGGTAAACCGAGAGTTGCCGGTAGTGCTCGAGGAAGAGAATTACGTGCAGCGGCAGCTTTGGCAAGGTTCGAGGTCAAAAACGAGGAGCCTGAAATTAAGGACGAAGATTTGGTCACAGATAGCGAGACCGAAAGCGATGATGATAATGTGCTGATCAAGACAGAACCGAATGATGCTGTTGATATCAATGGAAAGAAGCTTTTGGACGCATCAGGACGGAGCATGGTCAAAGTCTGCGAGAACGAGGACGAAGATGACACCAATGCCCAAAACGAACTGTCTGAACTGCAAAATATCAATGGCAATGCACGCAAAAATAGTATATCAAAACCATCTAAGAAAAGCAAGTCGTCAAATGCATTATCGAGTGCACCAAAGCAAACCTCACCTTTCGGGCCAAAGAGCAGGAACATGCAATCGACTATCAAAAAAGAACAAGCTAAAGATAATTTAACACTTAGCAAGGGTAGTGATAAACACCATGGCAGAGAAAGCAAGGCGGCAGTGAGGCTAGACAACCCCACACAGGCGCAAAAGTCAGAGAATGGGGGAAGTTCTGTGGTTGAAAAGAGAAAAGAGATACAACCAAAGAGTGCAACAACACTACAATCGAGCAATGAAGGAACTTGCATCGTATGCTCTGTTGCCAACGACCCAATGGCGCTTACTTGTGGTGTCTGTTTAAATGTTCTTCGTTCAGATTTTGTTCCCGGTTCGTGGCGATGTAAGAGTGCTTCATGTAAAGATTCTTCTTTTGTCAATGCAGGCGATTATGGGGTTTGTCAGGTTTGCGGTGCCAGGAAGAGCTCCTAATGGCACTGGGGTTTGTGGGAGTACAGGATGGGAGGCACGGGGTCTTGGTATGGCATGTTCGTTGATTTGATACCCAGGTTTCGCGTAGAGCTTGGGCTCGGGCTTGAGCACTAAACGAGCAGCATAAGTACGCAATTTAGTCGCCTTCCTTTAATCGCTATGAGCGTGAAGAGCACAGGGAAAACTGTAAGTTAGCGAGTCGAGGGCTAGATGTAGTACTGCAAGTGATGTTGCAGACCTTTGACCTTGATATTTCAAGACATTAATACTACAACACTTACCATTCAGCTCATGATAGCCAGCAGCATCTGCACAAGCATGAGCACGAAAACCAGTTGATGCTCGAGAACATGAACCCACTCTTTATCTACAAAAAAAGATCTTGTTAATATCGTCGCAGCTTTTTCGTCCGATGTTATTTGAATGGCCCGTGGCCTGTCGGATTTTCAGACCTGGTGCGAGAGTTGTTTGGGTGGGGTTTCAGTTCCACCGGAAAAGAGGCGGGAACCCCAGAATGGATGTCATTTTCAGGGGGTTAAACCCTTAAGCGACGATTTTCCAGATCTCTCAGCCGTGAGTTCGTAAGAGTTGGGACGACAACAATCATTGCCCGAAAATCCGAAAGGTGTGGTTGAGCGTTGTATGATCGGCTGGCTTGAAATAGGACCGCGTTGCAAATCACGGGTAAATTGTTGATGAGGTTGTCACTTTTTGGTTTGAGATTGATCATGTCGGTGTTTAGCGCTGGGGGTTCTACTAAGTACGAAAGGTACATCTCTCGTGTCAAGTCTCTTTTTGTTACCTTTTCCTCTACCTTCCTACTTACCTTCTCTTCAGCTATAGATCTGTGATCATTGCCATTCATTCATTTGCTCGCTATTACATTCGTTTATCCATATACATACATTCTACTTCTTAGGCTTGACGCCAACTTACCATTTATACAGCAACACTTCTTTCACCCTTCATCACTTAACTTAGTTATCAATTCGAAGAACTTCTCACCAGTTTACAAAAGTCCTGTTATTATTACCAACAACAGCCACCCACTCACAATGTATACCACCAACATCCTCACACTCCTCCTTGCGGCCTCGGCATCCGTCCTCGCCTACCCATCCCCATTCCTCCTCGTCAGCCAGGACCACTTCGAAGTCCTCGCTATGCGAGCCTCTACAAACGTAGACCCAAGTGCCGTAACAGGAACAACCTGTATCGATCCCTCAGCGTAAGTCCTTCCCACACCAAATCAAACCCCCAACACCCTCCAACGCCCCAAAATAACTAACAAACCCCTCCCTCACAGAAACATAGTCTTCCACGACCAAAACGTAGCCGAACTGGCAATCTGCGGCGGCATAGCAGGCGCAATAACCAAATGTGGAGGAGCTCCCGAATCAACAGTTGGAGCCAGCGGAACTGCTAAATTTACCTTGAATGCTACGACTAGTGGTGCTACTATCAATGTTAGTAAAGGGAGGTGGGAAGGTTGTGTTAGAGCTGCTGTTGCTGTTTGTCCTACGGGGACTTTTTCGAGTACTTGTGTTGGGGGAGCTAGTTCTGGGAATGTTGCTTTTACGCTGGATGCTCAGTAGTGGGGTGGGTATTTTGATGTGGACGGGAGGGCAGGTTTTGGGGGTTATTCTGAGGTGGAGGTGTGGTTTGGAGAGGGGAAAGGAGGTAGTTTGTTGTTGTGTGGTGGTTCTTTTGGGTGTTGGGGGTTTTATTCAAGGAGTGGACTGCATTGGAATAGACGGGTTGTGCTAGAATATGTCGACCTAATCTCCGATCAAATGACACTTCTTGACTAAGTCAAAAATAAATGTAAACCCATGGATTTGGCCAATAACTCCATTGATTCATATTTCAAGCATAAGCTTTGATTTTTTAGACTTTATAAATGGTGGTGCCTAGTTTCTTCGACGTATACTAAGACCACTTCAGGCGTGGCCAACGCTCGTCAAAAGCATCGCTTTTCGCAAGGCACTTTTAGATTCTTGACGCGTTAGCTAATGCCTTTAAAATCCAAAACAATAGGTTTGTATTTCAACAAACAGAACAAACAAGGAGAGCTGGAGCAGTGGTAAGCTCGTTTCTCTCGCACCGCAGTATAATGTGGATGCTATATTGGAAAGGTCATGAGTTCGAATCTCATGTTCTCCATTCATGTTTCTTTTTGAGACTTTTGTATTTAGAATCGGGGTTTCGTTTTTGCAATTTATATGTAGCAAGGAAGTAGAAATGGGCCTTTTTCCTTCCCCCCCCGCAAAGGCTATAAGTTGGCTTTGAGTTGTAGGTACTGTTATGTGGGAACCTGATTTGAATTTGAGTAGCTTACTTGGTGGGAGTAACCTACTTATTTGACTAACCTCCTTATTTAAGCAGCCTACTTAATTCAGCTATTTCACTTATAGCCTGTAGGTATTCATTCTCTTTCACAAAACACTGACTTGATTTGAATCGTGGGAACCATTAACTTGGTTTGCATTATGTGAGCTGAGTTGAGTTAAGCTACCACTAACTACCGTGTGGATTTCTATTCATATCTCTATTCACATCTATTAACACCCCTCTCAATCAATCGAATCATCTCTCAACGCAAACAGATGCTTCATAACCTCATCAGTCCTCATCCTAATTCCATCATGATAAATGGAATTGGTGATAAATTGCTTGCAATTCTTGACTTTGCTTGCCGTCTCCTGAGCTAGTCCAAATTCAACATACATGTCATCCACGTACGTAGCAGCGTAGACTGGGACCTCGTTCCTAGCCAACTGCCACTCATCATATAATTCAGGCCATTCTGCATAACTTGCAATGATCTCAGCAGCAGGGCGTAACTTTTGGAGTTCGGTGGAGGTCTCGAACATAAAAGGATAAATCATCTCGCCTGACCAGTAGAGAGGTTGTTCGAGAAGACTGGTTGCAGAACTTGGTGGCCCGGATGAAAGCCATTGGAATTCCTTCAACGTCTTGCCTACTCGTTCAGCAGCCCAGTTCGAGGCTTTGCCTTCGCAGTAAATGGCTTCATGTAGGACAGCATAGATTACACCATCGTCGAAGGTCAGTGCACTTTCGAGAGCAGAAAGTGTTGGCCGGGTGATGAAATTGAATTGTGCGAGATCTGACTTCATGCGGTAGACGTGATTATGTACGGCGTCAATGCCACCTTGCATACCAAAGCTCCGCCCAAGAGTGAGGAAGCCTCGAACAGTCAGGGTACCGCCGGAAGGAAGGGGTATGCCTCCTTTACTCTTGATGAAGAATGCCAGGTTATGCACGGCCTCCACGTCTTCAGGATACTTTGTGTAGTACACCTTGTTACGCTCCATGACTTTCTTGAAGGTAGCAGTGTATACTTCATCGGCAGTCTTGCCGATAGGAGCTAAGCCACCACTCGTGAATACTTCTCGAAGACCTTGTGGTGACTTAGAAAGATATGTAAGAGCACAAAAGCCACCGAATGACTGTCCAAAAATTGACCATTTCTTGATGTCGCTAGGATAATCATTGGTTAATGTTCTTCGGACTGCCTCGCAATCCTTGACAATATTATCAGCTCGGAAAAGTTTGAGATAATCCGCCTGATTCTGCGCAACACCTTGTAGTTCAAGGGTTGCAGCTGAAATAGGACTACTGAGTCCTGTACCACGTTGATCGAGATATAGCATCTGATATCCTCGGTCAAGGACGACATCGGTGAGAGGGTGGTTTTGAGGTGGTGGACAAGCGCCTCCAGGACCTCCTTGAAGATAAACGAACCATGGCTTCTGGGATTTCTTTTTGATTTCTTCTTGAGACGGGGGTGACGCTGGAGTCTCGTGCTTTGTAACACTTCTGGCAAATAGCTGTATGGTGCCAGTCGATGGATTTAGATAATCTTTTGGAACTTCAAAACGGAGTTCTGAGACCCTGAGCTTTCCTAATGGATCCATTAGCAAAGTTGTTTTGATGAATGCAACAAGGAACGACCATTTCTTGGATTTTGGAAGTGATACGAAGCTCGCTGGCGCTTTGCAATGAGCCTCTACTTGTACAGAGGCAACCCACCTAGGCTAGGACGATCAAAGTTCTTTGAGAGCCAAATTACTGACTGGGTATTTATGAAAGATGCTGGCGTTCTGAACCCTGTTGTGAAAACGGCGCTAGTTGCTGAACAAGAAAGTATTCATAGATAGGAGTGCCCCACTTGAGGATATACTCCTTTTCAATCATTATGAGTGATGAAAAGGTGACAATGACCAATAACCTCAAAACATTGACGCGATTTGCAAATATGCTCCAATGACAACTAGTTGAAGGGTCGAGATAAGAAGAGCTTACCTGGGATGAGGTGGGTCTTGGTCTCCAGAAGACGAGCGAAGGCCATGATGGTCATGTGTTTTTTATAGGTACTAGGTATATCTCGGATTGATTGAAGAAGAGACGTTTGGTTGTGGTGTCGGAGAGTGGTGAGGTGGTGGAACAATGGAACAATGCAACGCGCGCAAGAGTGAAGGTATCCACGGGATCTCCAAAAAATCTCGGCTCGAGATCCCGTTCCCGCTCCATCGTCACATATAGTTACGAAGTACTGTATCTTAACCATACTTACGGACTCTTGTTTCGAGAACTTTGATTTCTCTAATTACTTACCATTATTTCCTATCACGGACTAGGTAGGTGGGTAGCTATATTTGCATATAATATCATCTATCTCAATTACTAGTAGGTTTTATTCTTGATCGGGCTGCTTCTGACCTAAAACTGGCTTAAGAATTTCTTTGTCTCTCCGAAGTAGACTTGGGGGGCTTGAGCCATGCTCTGCAGAGATATTGTCTGAGTGGAGGTTTTTGGAATGGGGTGAAGTAGAACAATAGTTGGCCTCCCTGCCCCCTGAATTTGTTCCTAGCGTTCCTGTCCCTAATTGTGTACTTCATGTCATAATTCCAGGTTTCTATATACTATACGAATGGGTTTAGAAGAGATCATTTTGAATAACTATCTATTTAGACATAAGAGATAGAGTCAAGAAACTTACTTAATTTAGGTAACTTACGGAGTGACTTAGGTAACTCACTTGTCCTAATTAAAATGATGTCTTATAACCCAATTCATACAGTAGCTGCTTAGCATAGAATTCTTATCTTATTCTTGTATAGATTTTGACTTTATTACTTTCCATCTAAGGTAGACTCTTTGTTAGAGATTCAGGTACTTATAAGGGTATTTTAGCGCTGCAGATTTGCTAAGCCAATAATAAGTCGCACCCGCGCGCACCACAAATTACTCGCTTGCTTTCTCTGGCGTAGCGTCTGAGCACACAGCACTTGGTGGCACCTTCCAAAAATCGTGTGAAGACATTAACAGCGGGGTGAAGTTCATTTGCAGCAAATACAGGTACGACTCTGGACATTTCTGTGTATGCTCTAGATATCTAGAGATGTTTCAAACCTCTGAAGATATAGAAGAAGCTCCATACAAGGAGCTACTCCTATGTTCTTAAGCACTCGCAAGTTGCCAGGTGGGGTTGCAGAGACTTCTTTCAAGTCTTTAAGTGCAACAACTCTTACGAACATTTGCAAGTGCAATACTTGCCAGAATATTCTACAGTTTATTTTCTCCATTTTTCCAGTCTGTTTCTTAATGCTATAGCAATTAGCAAAGACTTACAAAACATGGTGTAGTCACGTGATATCACACAGTTCACTTCCCAAGGAGAAAGAAGAAGAAAGGCTTCAAAAAGCTATCGTCTCCCCCCCAAGAATCTCTATAGACGAGAGTTCCGATCATGGCTAAAGACAAGAAGTCCGAAGGCAAAAAGGCAAAAGCCGCCGCTAAGAAGCAAAAAGCCGAGAAGAAAGGAGAAAAGAAAGAGAAGAAAGCTATAAAAGGAGGCAACGACAGCGATGCAGAAGACGTTGATCTAGATGCCGTTCTAGCAGAATACGCCAAGAAGCAAGAGCAATTCCTCAAGGTCACAGAAGCGCCCTGCGATCCACCGAAGCCTCGAGCATCATCTACAATTATAGCATCGCCATCAAGCAGCAACGAACTCTTCCTTTTCGGAGGAGAGTATTTCAATGGTGCTTTAGCTACATTTTTCAATGATCTTTATGTCTATAATACTGACAAGGATGAGTGGAAGTTGATTACGTCGCCTAATACTCCGTTGCCTAGGAGTGGCCATGCTTGGTGTCGTGGTGGAAATACTGGGGGGATTTATCTCTTTGGTGGAGAGTTCTCGTCGCCTAAGCAGGGTACTTTCTATCATTATAATGATGTAAGATCCTATCTACACTACTTTTCATTCTCATTACTAACATATTATCTAGTTCTGGCGTTTCGATCCTTCTACCAGAGAATGGGAAAGAATAGAAACCAAGAAAGGACCACCAGCTCGAAGTGGCCATCGAATGACCTACTACAAAAATTACATAATACTCTTCGGAGGTTTCCAAGACACGTCTCAAACCACAAAGTACCTCTCTGATCTGTGGATCTACGATACGCAAAATTTCGTGTGGCACAATCCTGTGCTACCTCTAGCTACCCAAAAACCAGATGCTCGTTCCTCATTCTCAATCTTACCTCACGAATTAGGTGCCGTGCTCTTCGGTGGTTACTCTCGTGTCAAGGCCACTGCAACCAGTAAGCAGACGAAAGGTGGTGGTCAAGCCCAGAGAAACATCTTGAAACCTATGGTTCACCAAGATTGCTGGTACCTCAAGATCACCCAACCAGGACCCGAAGCTGCACCAAATGCACCACCAACAGTAAGATGGGAGCGGAGAAAACAACCAGCCAACAAACCTAATCCTGTTCGAGCAGGTACAACCATGGCCTACCACAAAGGACGAGGAATATCCTTCGGAGGAGTACATGACGTAGAAGAAAGTGAAGAAGGAATCGACAGCGAATTCTTCAACACCTTATTCGCATGGAACATCGAACGAAACCGTTATTTCCCACTGACACTACGAAAGCCACGTACAAATCAACGCAAAGCACAACCCAATGAAAGAGGAGGTCGACGAGGACGTGGCCAAGCCAATGAAGATGAACTCCTTCGAAATCTGGCTGCTCTAGAAACAGGAAAATCTCTTGCTGATGCTGATGATATGGAACTTGATAAGCCAAAAGAAGAGGTTGACGAGAAAGAATTACCAGCCAAGGAAGTCTTGATGGAATTCCCGCATCCGAGATTCAATGCCCAATTAGCAGTGCAAGATGATATTCTTTATATCTACGGTGGTACATTCGAAAAAGGAGATCGTGAATATACATTCGATGAGATGTACGCGATTGATCTCGGTAAAATGGATGGAGTGAAGCAAATCTTCCGACGCGAGCCTGAGAACTGGCTCGGGAAGGATGATGAAGATAGTTGGGATGATGAAGATGGTAGTGATGAGGATGATGAAGACGAAGAAGAGGATGAGGACGAAGAAGGAGATGTCAAAATGGTTGATGAAAAACCACGCCTCCATACCGAAAGCACACGAAAATCCAAACGTAAAGATAAAGCCGGATCTTCTTCAGTAGCAGACGAAAACGAAACACCATCTACACCCACAACAACCTCAACCTTCGACGACACACCCGACGAAAGTACCACCACAGCACCAGACGACAATCTCCCACATCCACGACCCTTCGAATCACGCCGCGATTTCTTTCAACGTACAGGTAATGAATGGCAAGAAGTACTTATGACTAGTCTGAGATGGAAAGGTATTCAACCGGAGAGTCTTAGTGTTAAGGAGATTAAGACGAAGGCTTTTGAGATGAGTGAGGAGAAGTGGTGGGATTGCAGGGAGGAGATTACTGCGTTGGAGGATGAGCAGGATGCTGCTGGGATTGGGGAGGTTGTTACTTTGGCTGAGAAGGGGGAGGGTGGTGCTGGGGTTGGGAGGAGGAGGTAGTTGGGTTTTGGTTTGGTTGTGTTGAACCTTATTGACGAGGATTCTCAGTCAGGAGGTACTGACACTACTTTGTATCTATCGCTGAGTGACTGCAAATCCAGTGATGGAGTGCCTGTACTCTTGATGCTTACTCTTGATCAAGTCAAGTGAGTCACTCGAATTAATCCTGTCATTCAAATCAAGTTTCTCAATTAAGTGCGTCACTTCAGTAAAGGATAAAAGAGTTGACATGTGGAAATCAGCGGATATGAAATATATGGGTATCAATTTTGTTTTCTAGTCCTAAACTCCACAAACTCTACATTCACCTGTTAAGACACAAATGAGCCTGACCGCTGTTATGTTTCTGTAGTTTGGCCGTGAAGCCAGTAATCTGTATTTGGGATAGACACAGTGAAGACTACGCCTTTGAGCTGGATTGGTGTCTCTCTACAGATGGAGCACACCTCCTTCTAAGAGGCCTTCGTTGCTCTATCCACATAGCAGAACACATGCCCCAGCCTGTCCTTCTAAAGAGCTCTGTCTTACACAATACAGAGCATCAACTCTTGTTGGTCCTGTGCAGCCACCCGGAGCCTAATTCCTTCCAACCAAAACGCCATTTCATACCAATCCTAACCCTATAGTTCCTTTACGCCCCGTACCTAGTAAAGCACTCCTCCTGATGAACAGTCAAACACTCTAACGCACACACCCGTCCCCCACACCTCGTGCACCTAACCCGCCCCCAGTACCCACAAACCTCACAAAAGGTCCTAACAGGCTTCCTTCTATCCTCCTCCGACCACTCTCCTCTGGCCTCGTTATAACTTAACGGCGGTGCAGCCAACAGCTTTTCTATTTCTGCTTGTGTGGGCATACTGGGGATTCTTGATACGAGGAGTGGGTCATTGTCGCCCGGGTGAGGAGGTGGTGGAGGGATATCTGGAATGGAGAGAACGGGGGCATCTGGCATGCGTATGTCGGTGCTGGCTTCTGGTTTGACGGCTATTGGCGTTACTTGTGAAGGCGTAGAGACTTTCCGGAGGGGCGTGGAAATCGGAGGAGCATTTGGATCTTTCTTCTTATGTGACCGTGTCCCTTTACTGGTGAGGTGAGGTGTCGCTGTGCCTGGAGCGGCTCGAACTATGGGTGTAGCTGGGGCAGCGGGTGCAGCAGGCTGAATATGCCCAAGGGCTTCGAAGTCGTCGAGATAGTTGGCCCATGTCTTTTTCGATTGTAGAATCTTGCGCACATCGGGGGTGACTTTCCCATGACTTACTATTCTCCCAAAGAGCCATTAGCAATCCTGATCATCACGAGGTTGCAGATCAAGAAAGAAGCAACACACCTCTTCCAGCATTATCTCGATGCCGTATAGGTACTGGAATGACCTCAGTTTTGGAACTGAGCGTCTCTTTATCCAGAGCTATGAGTTCTCGAAGGGTTTTAGCATCTTGCTTTGCAGTTGTATCGTGCGAGCTCGCGGTGGCTTGTGTACGGGCAGCGCGTTTGCGTGAGGAAGGCTGTAAGGCTGCGACTGGTCCTTTTTTGCCTGTGTCTGGGACATATGCCCAACCTGGGGATGCAGCGGTTTTGGCGATAGCCTCTTCTCTGACGCCAAAGTTGATCATTGTTATTGTGGAAGCATGGGGTTGGTGTTGCTGGAGGGTTGTTGAAATGAAAGACCGCGGGGCGGATAACTTTTTTGAGGTTGGCACAAGGCTGAGAGCACGATGGCGGTTCTTGAACTTACTCTGTCACCACGCAAAAGCTACCAAGGCATTGGGTCTGGAGCTCTGCTAAATTAGGGAATTCCTTCGTTGTAAAGAAAAGACTACTGTGATGATCGCTCGCGCTACGAACCCTTCACTTCCTGCCAGACTGGCCAAGGTAGAGATGAAATGTTATGGAAGCACTTTGCCCATAATACTTTGTCTTTTTCAGTCCGCGGAAAACCCATGCAGTCAAACCCTATTATACAGCCAACAGCTTAGCAAGCGTTGCCTCCCAAAAATGAGTTCCTCCAGAACTACAAAGTATATGCACATGTTGTCTGACCCTCCCATACTCTTGATATCCTCATAACATTACAACTCATTTCTTTTTCTTCTCCAGCTCGCCCAACTTCTCCTCTAGCGTCTGGACATAGCTGTGTACTCGTTGTACCGAAGCTTGAAGGCCCTGAAAGAAGTACACAGTCAGCTAATGCGTCCAGTATCAGAACTTCGCCCCTTGTATAGCCCATAACCTAGGGAAGCCTTCTACAGCAACGAAGGTTTGGAAGAGAGAGCAATAAACTAGATAGAAAGACGCACGTAGATATCTTCCGTCAATAGCTGGTTCGACACCTTGTATTCCTCGAGAACGTAGTAGTAGACTCCTGCGCCGGCTAATGTGCTTCCTAGAAGGAACCCAAATAATCTGAGTGAGAAGCATGTTAGTTTTCTGTGGATTTATCGCTTTTTGCTAGGACATGACATTGAATCTGCTCCCGATCACTGGCCTCCGCAGCAAGTGCAGTAGGACTTTCGAATGTTGGCCTTTGCTTAGATGTGCCCGCGTGCTTGTGAAATAGCTTTGCATAGCACTCTAAAATTTAAAGAAGCTTGAACTGACCCTCCTCTGAAAGCACCGACTGGTTTTCTTACGGGCAATGGCGTGGCACCTTCTGCGAGTCTACGGGAAGATGTTTGGAAGCTTCGAGCTGCTCGGAATGAGGCGGATGGGGTGAACATTGCGCGTGCTGCAGGTGATAGGGTGCGTGACGCCATTGTTGCGAATATATCAATGTTAGAAGCTGAAGGCGATCAAGATTGTGTGAGGATGGTGAGTGTCTTTTTTGTGTAGTAATTGCGCGGGTATCGTTCGTCGCCTGATGTTGAATTGAGCTTCCCCGAGGTTGGAGATCCTTGGCGAAGAGCTCCAAAGGAGTTGTAGCTCAGGTGTCACGAGGTATAGAAATGGCGCAAAGATTCAAACTTGGCCTTGATTGACACAACAGGGTACTACCATATTACTTGCTTTATAAGATAGACTGAAGTCAATTGAGATACTCAAGTCAAGTCAGTTACTTTAATTGCTAGATAATGGGGCAAGACAAGATCTTTGCAACAGAGAGGGTTTAGACTGTTAAACACCACTTGCCAACATATCTTCATAGATCACCATTTTCGGACTATTTCTTACAAAGTAATTAATACGATACTTGTTTAACTCACATTTTTGAATAGTCATCACGCATGAATAAAGGGGGATTTCCCAAAAACAACAAATCATTCCATTACCCGCAGGTGTTTGTATCCTTAGGAAGCCCTTTTGCCTCCTTTACTGTTCATGCAGGAATAGATAATACAAATGAACAGAAATTTGCTCCAATCGTTACAATTTTCTAATCCCTTATAGCTCGTCGTGAGCATCGGCCTCCTCAGTCTTCTCCTTTACAGCCTCAGTAGCTTCGCTCTTAACAGCTTCACTCGCGGTTGAAGCAGCGCTCTTGACGGACTCGGTTGCAGCCTCGGCTTGCTTGGCGAGAGATTCAACATCCGGCTTCTCAGCCTCAGGTGGTGCCTCCTCATAGACAACCTTGACTCCGTGAGTACCGTTCTCCTCAACGAACTTGATCAAATCCTCGATGCTACGGCTGCCGCTGTAAGTAACAGCGTTCTTCTTGTCACCAGCCTTGTAAAGCTTGATGGTTGGGAAGCCCTGGATCTCATCGGGAACATCGTTGAGAGTAGCGTCGACCTTGGCAATTGTGACCTTGTCGGTGAAACCTCCATCAACGTAGAGACCGGCGAGGATATCATACTTGGGTGCAAGAGCCTTGCAGTGACCGCACCACGGTGCATAGAATTCAATCAGAACATCCTTCTTGTCATCCAAAACGATGTCATCATAGTTCTTTGCGACAACAATTTGGACTGGGCCTTCCTGGGTCTCTGGGATTGGCTCGGACTTGATGCTTGGCTCGACCTTGCCAGAAACGAAATCATCAACGAACGAGGTAATGGAGGCCGCAGTGATCTCCTTCTCCTGGTCGAAGGGGAACTTCTTGTTGTTGGCGGTGTCTTGGATGGCAAAAGCAGGGAATTGGTCTGCCTTGAGGTTCAAGTTGCCAGCGTGAGCGCCGAAAGCCTTTGCATCAATTGTTGCAAAGCTAATGGCACCTCTATGCTTCTCAGCAAGAGGCTTCAATGAGGCTGCAATAGTGCTACGCTCCTCCTCAGTCTCGGCGAAAATGTAGGCCAATGGGATTCCGGCGGACATGTAAGTAGCGTAAGTCTCTGGGCCAACCTCACCAATCAAGGGAATAGATGCAGTCTTAGCGAATTTCTCAATGGTATCAACGTCAAACTTCTCAGCGAGAACACTCTTGCCCTCATCGAATGACTTGTATAGAACGACGGATGGGAAGGTAACCTCCTCGGCCTTAGCCAAAGCAGCGTCATTGCTGGCACCAAATGGGAAGGTATCCCGGAGCTTCTCAGCTGCGGCCGTAAAGGTTGTGTTTGAGGTCTTGTCATCAGCGTCGAAGTATCCAACCAAGACGACTTTGTCGGCCTTCTTGAAGTCTTCGATGGTGTCCTTGGAGAGAATTGAAACTGCTGGGAGTGACTGCTTGGTCATATATGAGACAATCCTATTAAATAGATTATTAGAATATGACTCTTCAGATAAACTGGAGTAAGACAACTCACGCAGGGGCTTTTCGTGCGCCTGAGTATGGAGAGACATTGTCTGGGCCTCTGAAGATCTTCAGGGTTGGGTAACCCTCGACACCAAAGCTTTGGCAGAGATCTGCCTGCTCTGTGCAGTCAACCTTTGCAAGCTTGATGTTCTTTTCCTTCAGTGTTGTTGCAGCTTCTTCGTACTCTGGGGCGAGGGCTTTGCAGTGGCCACTACATAGAATATTAGTAATCTGCTGATGGACAGATTGTACTTCGTATAAGGGGAACATACCACCATGGCTGAACAGCAAATTCGAATGTTAGTAATGTCAAGAATGTATGCGGGGAATAGGAGAACGTACTGCGAAGACTGTGAAAATGATATTAGCTTGAATTCTATCATTCGACTTTATGCGCCGAGGCTGAAGGAACACTTACATTCTGCGAGGACCAGATCATTCTCCTTCACGAAATCCGTGAATGTGTCTTTGTTCAAATCGTGGACATCTGAAGCCGAAGCAACTGCAGCAAGACCGGCAAGGCCAAGGGCCAGCGTTGTGAATGATCTCATGTTGGCTGGTAATAAGTGAACGGGCCTGTGTCAAAGCGCTTGTTAGTAGGTTATGTTTTGAGAATTGGAGCTTTAAATCAAAATTGAATTTGCAGCAGATGAAGCTTGTGGCCAGTGAATAAGTTGTGACGATTCCGAACGTACCTCGAGAAATGGGTTGTGGTGAAGGGATGGAGCCGTTCGTACTCGATGGAGAGATGGGGAGAGCTGGCCTTTAAGCTAAAGGGGGCGGGACGATAGTGGCTAGTGCCAATTGATAAGCACACGGTCTTTACACGGTGTTCTCAAAGAAATCGAGGATTATTTATTATTGATCAATGCAAGGCAATGCACAACAGTCAACACCAAGAATTCATTTATATCACGTAAGAAGACTTTATCCGTCGTACATGCCAGATATACAGTGGTGCGTGGTATACGTTCCGGATGTGAAGGCTGTATTCAGAGGCATATCAGGCGCGATAGTACCTACCTACCTATCAACCGAGTCTATCTGGGGAATAACCTTAATTAACACAACAGAACACATTGCAGTTCCTCCCAAGCCAAGACAACCTGAGAGGAAATCCTTCGATTCTTCGGAAGCTGCACCAAATCCATCGTTGGCTAAATGAGGGATTGAAGAAAATCCAGGTACTGTACAGGGACTGGCCCACCTTACCGACGAGTAACTGAAATTCAGCTTGATAATGCGCGAGGCTGAGGCGTCGTTACAAATGTTCTTATTTTAGACGGCTGGTGTGGAAAGGAGAGCGAGCAGGCACAGTACCTAGGTATTTTAAGGGGGTTCGATTGATTTACTTGACGCTGTGGTTGACAGCCTATTCATTCCAAACCTGAACTCAACAAGATGCTGTATGTAGTATTCAGCAATCTTTTTATCCCTGGATAATCGGAATTTGGTGATGGCTACCCCAAAGCTTCTTTTATTACCAATGCTACTGCCGCTTAGTGATACTGAAGTCAGTTTAGAGGCAGCCAAGAAGAATTTATACAGTTAAATAAATTCTTCGAGAGCTACGGAAATTTTCTGCAAGCTGGGGTGGGCGGAGCTTTTTTTTCAATTAGAAACAAAAAAAAAATTTCTTAGTTAATATGACATTGGTTCTAGAGGTTTGGCGATGGCTGGATGTGCAAGTCGAGCTCTCCTAGTTTGGCGTGTTCTGTTGATTATTGATCAAATTGCTTATATCGAAAAAGCTTTAAGTCCCAGATGTGAACCAAGTGAGTTACTCAACTCAAGTGAGCTACTCTGACTAAGTGAGTTGCCTAAGTAAGTTACTACGCTGCTACGTTGGTAACTATTATTTGAGACTCTTAGCCATAGTCGCGTACGTTGCAGCGACTCCATTTTTGGGTGGTTTTCAAATATCTATGAGATGAAGGTTATGGGGCTTGATTACCTTTAGAAGAACAGTACTTATTGGTTCATATGACGATTGGCTCACTATAATAACCGTATTAATTACTAGTGGCACTAAGCTCGTGTTATACAGACCATCTTGAAGGGAGGACCGCGAAGCGGCTTTACCTATATGGAAATCCGACTTTCCTTGCCATTAAGATACTTGAAAAAGCTTTTGTTAATATTGTTAGCACTTAGCATTTGGAGTAATCGAGATAAAGCTCTTGAGCATTGGTGTAAGTGAAGTGTTCTACAAGATGGCCGTGATACTTCGAAGGCGGCATGACTACCTATGCAATTAGTTATGCTGTACAGTAGATGAGATAGGCCCTCTTCATTACCTACCTAGGTACCTGCAAAGCAGAAAAGCCTAAGACCTGGTTAAGCAGGTAAATCTGGCTCTCCTGTAGTGTGGGAGGTTTCTTAAAAAAAAGTGCGTCTACGCTAGCATCGCCTGCCTGTGGTGGTTCCTGCCAAAATTGGAGAAAGTCTGGTCAACACTCAGCACCGCCTTATTCCTCAACATCCTCCTCACATAATTCCCAACCATGTAGGATGCAAATCACAAAGCCGGTGACCGCCTCCTTCAGTCTCCCGTGGAGATGTTCTTGTATACGATGTTGATTATCTGATTCTTTCCTTCGGTATTTATCGACTCCTCCTGCCTACAGGTTGAAAATCACGCCGTAATATGGATCCTCTCCACTCTGTAAAGCGCTCTGTGAGCCATGAGGGGCTCAGCCATAGCCATTCCTCGCGTGCTCGTGCAACTAGTGACATTACATCAACACGGAACATAAGGGCTTTTAGGCCAGCACTGGATGAAAACCAGACTCCACCAGCCCTTCCAAAAGGCTTCGAGGGCATGCTCAAAACCACCACCGAAACAGGCGACATTGGTTTATTCTCAATCAGGCCTTCACGACTCCCAACCGTGCTCAATACACCTCGGCGGACTGGAGGGACGTGGAGTCATAATGGACTGCCAAAGGCACAGCAACAACAGTTTCGGCCATATGGTGGCACAAATATGGTCGATGATAGAAGACGTCTCCCATCATACGCTAGGGATGCGTCCTCAGAAGTCATCTCCATGTACGAGTCGGAAAGTCAAAAGTCTACCAAGTCGCGGGCATTTAATACCGAACAAGACTATCGCTCATTCTCCATGACCCAGACATCTTCATACACTTTGTCCAATAACAAATCGTACAGCAGTCTTCGAAATCAGGTTGCAGACGGAGGTATGCAACGCCCAAGATCGCCTTTCGCATACCCAACCCGATTAAGACGCCCTGGGTTCCGCCCATCGTCTCCAGCATTAACCGACGGAGGCTCAGTTGACTACAGCCGGCGTGCTGAGATTGATCGGAACCCCTTATATGCAAGTACTCCATTTCTCTTGGATAGCCTACGGCACATCACTTTTTCTTGAAGGCCTGTTTAAACCCACCTCTTATTGGAATAGGATTGGTTGTGAACATTGAAGGAAGAATTTGCTCGACCACTTGAACTGACGCGTAAGCCAGACAAGTAGTAACAATACCTCGTCGCCTGCATCCCTCTACGCACGAAAACGTGTGCCTGCACCTCTGTCTATTCGTACAGATACCAATAGGTCGACCCCTTCGCTACTGGGCCAGACATCGCCGCCTCGACGAAGCTCTTCCCCTCTGCAGAGAACATTCACTCCTGGCAGCGATTGGGTAAGAAGAAATGACCCAACATCAGGAAACTCCTCGCCAGCGCGTAGTTCCTACAGCATTGCCTCCACTGCCAATCAGTACCAATATGCACCAGTGCCTTCAAATACTACAACACCAGGGAAGGCTCCAGCATCTCCATTATACTACGACTATACAGAGGAATTTGACGTGGAAGAATACAATGACGTGCGATACATGGAGCCACCGCCGGCCTTTCGTGTAGAGAAGACCATTCCAGAAGATAGGCCATTGAGTGCAGAAGTATCTGCAGCCACCGATACCCCCGCATCCCGCGAAATAGCAGTGGAAGCGAGCTTGGGTCTCACACCATCGCCGGCATCATTAATGTTTCGAGCCCAGGGGAGCACCCCGACGTCTTTCAAGAGTGCTACAAGCCAGATTGGGCGTGAAATTGGTCAGCCGCCAGCTTTTGAAGCAGATCTCATCAGTCCAGATACAAACCAGGCTGAAAAAGTGCAGTCTGAGGATACGGTGGAACATCCTCATCTAAACACAACTCCTCAGCTCGATATAGTTGATGCTCATGAATCCAAAGACCTTGCAATACCAGCCGACCTAGTTGCTCGAAGGCTAAGCGCACAGGTGAACGAAGCCTTTGGGCTGCCTCAATCTTCGTCACCTATAGATGAGGCTAGACGAGTCGAGGCTACAAGCGGAGAATCAAGCAAAAGCAATGTTATTCAGAGTGACAGCGTTGCCGAGCCCGTCTTTCCAACGCGAAGCTCGTCATACATTTTGAATAATCCCTTGCCAATATTTCCAACTCCTCCTGGCCATAGGTTCTCCGAACATATTGTGTACGCCGACTTTGAGAGTGAGAAGGGGGTGATCATAGACGAGGGGCTCATTCCACTCCATGCTGGAGCTCCCAAGATAGCCAGAAAACCTGTCAGAACTCCGTCATCTGCTACCCAAGAAAAGAAAGGCGCGTCCTACGAGATACCATATGAAGAGAAAAATTCTATACAACGCTCGGAGACCCCGAAAGATTTGATAGAGACGCCCAGAAGGACCCCCATGTTATCGCCTACCATACCAGAAGAGAAGATACTCGATCAACCTTTAGAGTGTACAGTTACACTAGCTTCACCAGAGTTGACTCTAAGTGGCCCTCATAATGGTGGAAGGAGGACGGAGGCAGCAACAGCTCCCTTAGCGTTAGAGAAAGGTTATCTGAATTTCAGCCATCAGATCCCAAGAAGGACTGTTTCTCGGTCAGATTCCCCTATGTTAGCACCAAAACCGATATCCCCTGCACGACAACTCAAACTGAAGAATAGTGTTCCACAACTCATGAAAGCACTACCGCCATTGCCACCAGACCTATCGCTTCGTGTTGCAGCCTCTACAAAGATGCTTGGAGCTAGTCAAAATCAATTAACAAGTCAATATTCAACCCTGGTGCCCGTTACTATCACCCAGCAGCAAACTCATACATCAGAACAACGCGAGCTTGCCCAAGATTATTTGCCATCTGTGAATGAGGAATACAACGAAAAAGAGCTGCAGAAAGGACAACTCCCAGCCGAGCTTCACTCGGACTCAATCTTGGTAGTCTCAACTCAAAAAACAACTTCTGAACCAGCAACTGCTACAAAGCCCGCAACACCTCCGCCTAAACTTAAGCTTAGGATGAAGTCTTCTTCGACGTTACGGCCTACTTCCCCTCCTGATGCTAGACCTTGGAATCTGGAGGAAAGCTATCCCTGGACAACTCATCAGCCCAATGTTCATTTGCCTTCTTTAGTATCAAATAGCCCACATCGAAGCTCTAGACAACCGAAGTTCAGACTAAAAGTTACCAGAGCTTCTAATTCCACTCAGGGTACAGTGAGAATCACCAGAGACTCATTTGACTACGATGGGTTGGCAAACGGTTTGGACTTCCAGAACCCAAAAGATTTGTTCACACCAAGTACATCTGGACTTGATACCATTTTCCGGAAAGTCAGCAAAAACCTGAAGGCACGAAGGTCCAGTGTCACTAGCACTCGCTCGGCTGAGGAGCGCATACTGCCTGTGGTTTCCGAACAGACTGAAAGCCACACGCATCGACCTCCGGATCTAAACCTCACGGCCTCGAATGAGGCATTGAAAGCAACTTCTGGATCTCTTGCCCCTCCGTTCAGTCCTACCGATGTAAGAAGCTTTTTCTCGGACGACAGCTCACATCAAGGAGGTAACAGTCTTCGAAAGAGGATTTCTAATCTCCGAAATCGGATGGTTGTTCCATACGGGTCCCGAAATGCATCTCAATCATTTGACGATATTCTCTTCAGAGAACGCCTCGCAGCCGAACACCCTGTTGTCTCCATGACCAATAGCAATCTAAACACAAAGAGAACAGGTAACGAGCGAGAAGGTCGGTATGCAAAGAGAGAACAGGCAAAGAAGTTAAAAGCAAAGGTGTCTGAGTGGTTCAAAGGAGCTCGATCGGCAATCAAAGCAAAAGTGAAGTTGCGAAGCCAGACCGGCAAGAGTAGCTCAACCCAGCCAACAGGTGAGGTTTAGGGACGCAAGGTGTTGTGCGGGTAAAGTTGCTTCGTTGTCATAATAATGTTTAAACCGTAGCAGGCCAAGTAGGTTTGGTTCTGTCACAATTTAGCTTGTAGTCTTAGCTTTATGGAGTGCTGTGCGCTACCGGGCGCCGTTGGTGTAGCGGAGGCTAGAACATTGTCAACCGGGTATTATTGTTGTTTTGAGCTTGCTATGAGCTCGATTGGGTCGATACTTCAAATTAGTTACAACGTTATCCCAAACTATGACAATCCATTTGATGCCAAGACCACAAAATGCGTGAGTCAATGATATCTATGATGTTTTTTTAACACAGCGGGTTACACTATTGTTTATCTTGCTTGCCAATACCTTACTTTGCGTTTGTATTTGAGAACTCATTTGTGACCTTGGTAGCAACTTGTAGCGATCTGTGCTGATTCGCAGACGTGTATTTGATTTGCTCATAAAATTGGAGAAGACCCTCCCTTTCAGATTCAACTAAGTCAGTTATCCAAACCAAATCGCTGTCAACCTGTCTGTCAACAGAATCCAAGCCCGTGAATTATACCGATAAAGTCTCCCCAATAATTGAACTGGTGAACAATTCTTAGATGCTCCTTCCCAGGTTTGTCGAATTTGACTTTGTGGTGGTGCAGGCCCTTTGTTGATTGACTCACTGAATAACTGGCTGGCGTCACAGCATCTCTTGCCTTTCTAAATCTTCCTTCTCATCCCTTCTCATCCTGCAATCACTTTTACTCATCAACTCCCATTCATCAACTCCAACTCCGACTCCGCTTGAAGGAGGCGAGAATCATCTTCATTGAAACGGTAAGTCTCACCTATAGTCTTAAATGTTGTTATATATTTGATTAGTGCTCAATAGCTAATGTTGTTGCAGTGGCTCTTGCTTTTTGTCATTCATAGATCGAACTCCACAAAAATCTCTACTCAACAACTTTCATCCAACAAGTACAAAGACTCTAGATCTTGATCAACTGTGGTATGCTTCTTCCAATGTGGATTTGAATGTCGCCAGAACTGCTTCATTTCTAATAACTAATGTCTCCACAGTGCCTATCACCTTCGCCGGTCATAGAACAGATTCTGTACCAATCTCGACACTTGCAAACCAAGTCGGCATAGCCCGAGCCAAAGGCTCAACACATATTGACGATGTTCTCGATGAAGAGAAAGAGGTCGAGTGTGGCCGATTCGATGTGTGAGGTGGTTTCCCAACCTACTTCACATCTCCATACCACAGTCTCCTACCATCGAGACCAACCGAGTGTGGTGACAGAGCAGGAAATTTTTGACGAAGAGGGGACAGAAGCTAGACCACGTCGATCAAGTCGATCCAGTATTCCTCGCCTAAAAAGGTTAAACACTGGTTTTTTGTCGTTGCGGAGGAAGAGTAGGCATGATAGTGGGGTAGGCATGTTGCCTGAAGATACTGAAGATACTGCGGTGCAGTCTTCACCAGTACCAGATATTGAAGTAAGTTTCTATTCGTTACGATATTTATTGGACTTGACACAGAACTGACTGTGCTTCAGGACGAAGCTCAGCGCATGAGCGTCATATCACCGAGCAGTTTGTTTAGCCGTGGTTTCTCGTTTGGCCCACGACGGACGAGATCCAATAAGTCACCACCACCAAATCCTGAGATGTCAACTAGGGCATCCCCAGTAATAGATGATGCCAGTGGCATTCCTAATTGCCATAGTGCCGAGAACGTTGACGATTCTCCTGCTGCTGCTGCTGCTGCGCAAGAGCGACGGGGATCGGCGGATATCAAGGCCCTCTGGAGGGAACAGGAAGACTAGAAGAATACACAATTTGCAGAGTGTTTTGGGACGGTTGAACAGTCCCCTCGGCGTTTTAGTTGGGCGAATGTCTTCCGCAAATAATAAAGTAGTAATTAGAATACAGCTCCGCCAATAATAAAAACTCGTTCTTCTTCCCGTTTCACCCATTGAATGACTTTGTTTGCACCTTGGGCGAGAGCTGCACGAGAGGCGTTCGGACCTGCAACGCAGTAAAATTCGAAAATTTGTGTGCTCCAAGTAAGAGACACACAGTTGCGGTTCACGCAATGAAGCACTTTTAAGTGCGAGTGCTTTGCGTGAGCTGATTCGTGAAGATTGTGGTAGAGGGTCATGAGTCTGAAAATTTGTTAGATATTGATATATATAGAAAGCACGAAATGATGTTGAAGTGCAGTAGGGTATATTACCTTCGTCGTGCAAGCAGACTGCTGAAATGTGGAGAGAATGATGACATTGTGAATTGGACGTTTGCACGAGACTTATAAAGAAAATGCCGTAGCTGTGTTCCTGGCACGATATCTGTGGTGCTGGGGCGCCCTTCGCGGACTGCAGCCTTGATGATATCCATACTGCCGTTCTTCTCGAGTTGGCTAACCACATCGTCTCGCATTTGTTTGAGTTCATAAAAGCTTTCTTTATCGGCGCTGATGAGAAGAACTGCTACTTCGTCCTCTCGACCACTGTTGTTGGCGGTAGAAGGTCGGTGTGCATTTTTATTTACAACTTCATCTTCGAGAGCGCTTAGGAAGCTGACATACATGTACAGATATCCTCTGTTGTTGAATCCAGGAAGGCAGAGTGGGATCCAGTTCTCTCCTCCGCCAGCCTTGACTCCACCGGCTTCGAAGAGCATATTGAAGATTAGTTGCAGGTCACTGGGGTGTAAAGAATGTCGCTTAGGTCGAATAACACTAACAAGTCTCCCACCAGCAACAATGAGACCGTATAATAATTTATCTGTCCGGGCTTTCAACAAGGTGTTGTTGATCACATAGCGTTGGGACTTTCGGAGCTTCAGGCACTCCAGCGCCGATAATAAGGCAGACGGTGATCCCTTGGTAAATGTGTCGGCAAGGGATGACAACAAGCTTTCTGTGCCTTCTAGCGGCCTTCGAAGATCTGTGTTGGGTCTGTTGGAGAATAGATGGGTCAATGTAGGCAGTGTCAGCGTAGACAGGATTTGCATGTACAATGCTTCGAGCTGGGACCTCAATTGAGCATCACTCTCTCTGAGCCTGCTAATGGCCACGAAGTAGAGAGGTCCATTGGTGGATATAACGAATCTCGTCCTTCCAGCCGTGAAACCGAACAAAGGATCCTTTGCGCTCTGGTAGAAGGAAATAAGCGTTTGAACAACTCCAGTATAGCCGTTAATGAGATTTTGATCACCGTGTCGGCTATAAATGGGCTTTCCTGCAGACGAGAGTATCATATAATGCTTAAATTTGGACAAGAAGGCTTCCGTTTCTCCTTCGTCTTTTTTCACTTCATCGAATTCATGATCGAAATTCACCAATGACGTATCCTCATATTCAGTCGTTTCGAAGGGGTTCACCGTATCTGCCTGGGAGCTTAACAGTCTCCATGCTGGAGTTTGCGCATTGAGCCCGTCGTCTAGTAAGCTTGCCAGATCACCATTTCCCTTGAGGATCGGCGTATAGCTCATAAGACTTGTGGTATCATCGCCTTCGCTACCACTACGGCTTGCTCTTTTGGCTGGTGTCGAAGACCCCGTAGTATGTATAGAGATAGTCTCCGAGACCGACCTACTGGCTGGAGTTGAGAACGTGCCCCTTGTTCCATCTGGGAAAGATACCGTTTGTATGTCTATCGCCGAGTACGCCGTGGTTGGCTTTGATTGTAGTGCAGGACGTCCGTGAGATGTTGCTGGTTGTTCCGTAGTTTTTAAGAGAGATGGCCTCGGTGGTAGAGGAGGGCGGATCTCCTCCCTATCGCTATCCTCGTCCTCCTTGCCGCCTTGGTTCTTTTCAATGGCATCCTGCTCCATCTTCGCCTCTCCTGTTGTAACATGGGCGTTACCTCCGGTGCCCGTCGCGTCTCCTGCCGTTATTGAGATATTATTCCCATGTTCATTCTTTGCCTGCAAAGATGGCGGTTCCAAAGCCGCATATACAGATAGTTGGTCATGAGAGGAAGTCCCTGGCTGTTGAGGGGAATTTCCCATGTCCCCCTTGGACTTGAAATCGTGACGTTGGCAGACAATTGACATCACGAATCGGACATTTTTAGTGAAGTCAGGGGTGCTGCCGCGGCCGACAGCCTTGGGCGCGAGGGAGCATCACTCATTCGAAGAGGCCACGCGTTGAATATCATAACCTCACAACCTCCCCAGATACGGAAGCTACACGGAACAACGTCTAAAAGAATGATCTGGATACAGATATCAAAAAAGCCTTGCAGAAACCATGGCCGCTCTTGAGCCAATCTCGGGGCTTGAGACATCACCTACGAGCTCCGGTCGAGCATCTCCCGTCTCGAAGAAATGGAGGAACCAGCTAGGAGCAGGTAATTGATGCTGATATATATATTCTTTTGGGATAGTAAGCTAATGTACTGCTATAAGAGGAGCCCCCGAGCAAAGATAAAGCCTTTCGAAGATATGCGTCTGGCGTCGAGCGTTCCCTCTCGTTGTTCGACACAGCCTTGCAGGAATGGGCCGATTATATATCTTTTCTAGGACGGCTATTGAAGGTTGGAGACTCTCATGATGGCTCTAAATATGCTTTTCTGATCTTCGAATATAGTCCCTCCAAGCACACCCCTCCAAAACCGCCGCCATTCCATCCAAAGGCCTTGTCGCAAAACGTTTGTCGCAATGTCTGAACCCTTCGCTCCCGTCAGGTGTGCACCAAAAGGCAATCGAGGTATACAGCTTCATTTTTTCAATGATAGGCCAGGAATCCCTCTCTCAAGACCTCCCGCTATACCTGCCAGGCTTGTCGAGCACACTTTCATTCGCCTCGCTATCAGTCCGGACACCATTTCTTGAACTACTTGAAAAACATCTCCTGAAGCTGGATGCTCGATCGCTACGCCCAGCTCTAAAAGCTGTAATACTTATGCTACTACCTGGTCTTGAAGAAGAGACAAGTGAGGATTTTGAGCGGACACTCAAACTTGTTGAAGGTTTCAAACGGGCTGTGAGGCCGGTGGGAACAAAAAACTTGGGGCAGAGCCACAGCAGTGGAGATGAATATTTCTGGCAGTGTTTCTTCCTCGCAACTATAACTGGTAATAGTCGCCGCCTTGGTGCTCTGGCATATTTAATTCGAAATCTACCTAAGCTTGGTCAGAGTGCTACGAATAGTTCACATAACGGCATTGGTAGCACATACTCGACCAGCCTAGCTGAGATCGTTACATCCCCTGAGCCAGGTCTGCTACTCCGATGTTTTGCTGCCGGTCTTGCCGATGAGCAGCTATTGATACAGCGAGGATTTTTAGACCTTCTTGTGACCCATTTACCATTACATGCGGATGTACTGCAGAAACGTGTTAAGAGTGAGGATCTAGAACTCCTCATAGCAGCTGCTTCTGGCGTTGTTGCGCGGAGAGATATGAGCCTCAATAGGCGCCTTTGGACATGGCTTCTTAGCCCTGAACCTACCAGCAATGATGCTGACCATGAACTCGGCCCAGAGTCTCCGACATCTGTTGTGGGAGATCCTCTGGCTGCGCAAGCTTCAAGAACAAGGTATTTTGAGGAGTTTGGTTTAATGCCACTGACGCAGGCGCTTCTCAAGCTAATAGGGCGAGAGTTCCAAAACCCGACCGAGAGAGCAAAGCCATTTCGTATATGTCTTTCCTTGATGGATAGATGGGAGATCGGAGGCCTTGTTGTACCGGACATTTTCTTGCCCGTTGTGAACAGCGTACGAAGATACAAACAAAGTGCTGCCAGCAAAGCGGACTTTTCAGAAGTGCTCCGTAGTGCCAGTATGTTCTTCGATGGTGTGGAGAGCGGTTTAATATGGGGTGAGATTGTTGGTTTGATTGCAAAAGCCCTCAGCCCAGGCAAGATTTCAATGTCTGAGCGAATCGACAAGCTCACCTTGGTCAATTTTATCATAACACATTTCAATGTGCGAGAGGAGGAGATGCTTTTGATACATGCTCCGTTGGCAGCGCTGACCATTCTGGCTTTGCTGGAAGATGCCAAGGAGAACTTACACAGACAAACTACCCACGCCGGGACATCGGACGAAGTGACAAAGATGGCTCTGAGTGTCACGATGGACTTGCTTGACCTCATCCCAGAAAGAGCATTTCAGACGCGGCCTACTACAAGTCAGTCAACGGCAACATTCAGGGGTGAAGACGTGCAATCCATCTCCAATAGCGAGATTTTAGAGAAAATCAAAACATTTTATGTTCAGGACCAAGGGAATCTCGACGCTTTTTCACCCCCATTTCAACAAACCCTAACCACGAGCGAGCTTCTAGTCCGGGAAGCTGGCAGCATTACCTGCAAGAGTCTGTCTGACTCAGTGTCAAGTGCTGATGCTGGGATCAAGAGCAGGCTCTTGGTTATGATGCTAGCAAAGGTACCAAAAGTTGAAAGTCTCGACACAGCGAAGATACTGTCCTCTATGCACAGCAAACTATCTGCTCCATCTCAGCTACCCTTTACAACCTTCACGTCAATCATATCTCTTGCCACTACCCTTTATTCAACACATTACATACTTGCGGCAGACCTATCGAGGCTCGTGGATCCTCTGGTACGTCTAGCGTGGGCTTACTTATCTGCTTCTTATCCCAAATATCATGTGGAAACTGTACGTTGTCTGTGGCAACTCCAGACTGCTCTGTCTCTTTCAAACCATGAGATAGAAGCTTCTATTTGCTCTTTGATGATTGAACACGACCATACTGGCACATTCGCAATTCGGGATGCCGATCCAGGCCGTAGTTTCAGCATACTGTGGACGCATACATTACAAGATAATGCTGGTCATCTGGATCGAAGACAATCAAAGGCATCCCTTGTCGATAACAAGGGTGAAATCCGAATGTCGGGAATTGGTAATTATGAGGTAATGTTGGCAAGGCCTCTATTCATACTCTTGGACGCTCTCCTTGATGAACGAACACAACTTTTCATGACTGTAAGAACATGGCTTCAGAGTTTAGTTGGTATTGACAAGTGCGTTATTTTATTCAATTAGTCTAACGATTGCTAATACCTCATTAGGCTGTTCCATCTCTTTGTAGCTAAATTTTCTACCTTTGGCTTCCTGCAAACGGCCTCCGAGGATGACTCGAGCAACAAGCTGCAGATTTATGCCGATGAAGACGACTTAGACCAATGCCTTTACTATTTGCGGACGCTTTCGAACATCTTGCGGTGGTCGTCAGACAGCACTTGGGCGTCTCTTGCAGAAAACAGCATATCTACCGACAAGACATATCGGTCGTTATATCAAATAAGTATAGCTCACTTGCTTGTCTTCTTTCTACGATTGTATAATGCTAACGTGGCTTAGCTGGCCGTGATAGCGAAGTTACCCTGTTGGAGTTTTTTTTGTACGTCTGCTTGAGGGCTATTGGAGGAACCCATGATCCGAAGAATTCGCATCTCAAAGCACGTATAAGTCAGTTCCATCGAACTGCATTGACAACGCTCCACCAGATACTGCTAGGCCCGTATTCTTTGCCCCTGGCAGAATTGCAACTGGAGAATATTTTGATTGATCGGCTAACTCAATCACTGGAGGGACCGGACCCATTCATCCAGGTGTTACTTCTAGACGTTGTATATGCCTCATTGAAAATCCGAAATACCGCAGCAGCATCAAATGTTGCGCCTCTGTCACCGACTCTAGAGCACAAGCGGTCTATCGCTCACGAGGCGGGGTCAAATCCAGGACTGTCTATATCTGTAGATCACGAGCATCGCTCCTCTTTGCCTCCACCCCCTACATCCTTGATTAAGTGTCTACAGGCTGGCTTTGCAGCTTCCAGTAGTCGTCCTGTTCTGGATAGCTGGGTCAGGTTCCTTACGGAATGTTTACCCTTCTACTACGAGACAATCTTCCAAATCCTCATACCCTTGGTGGAAACATTATGCTCTCAGGTTGGACAAACCTTCTCAAATCTACAGACAACGTTCAAGGATGCAGGCCCGGCTGCTGAAGGATCTGCTGCTCCTGAATCCACTCTGATTTCGTTGCTGAACGGTCTGGAGCACGTTCTCGCGAGAGGGCATGATCGGCTTCTGCAAGATGAGTCTAGAACGCAGGTCATTAAGAGCCCGGATCAAACCCAGAGCAGCTTCTTTGGAAATATGGTATCGGGCGTATTTGCATCCGAGACACCCCAGGCTAGAAGCATCACCGCAAACAACAGGCTCACGGTTCTATTGTCCTTCCAAGATGCTGTTCGAATTTGCTTCTTTATCTGGTCCTGGGGCGGACAAGGCCATGATGGCGTACAAGACGTTGAGTCTGCTGCGTCTTTCACATACACCTCTTTACGAATGCGAAATCGAGCCAGAAGACTCCTGGAACATCTTTTTGCTGCTGAGGCTCTTGAGTGCCTCGAGACTGTTGTTGAAGTTTGGCAAAAGTCAAAGGCTCGGAATGACTCCAAATCTACTGTTGTCTTTAACCTTCTTCATGTATTAGATGGCTCAAGGCCGAAACATACGATACCGGCGATATTCAATGCCATATATAGTCGGACCAACCCCAACGCCCTCGACCCCGCCCGGAAGTCTACATTGACAGCCTCCCTCAGTGATACCGATCTAGTTATATTCTTAGTTGATTATGCCAGGTCCCTAGAAGATGATGCCATGGATGAGATTTGGATAGATTGCATGACCTTCCTTAAGGACCTTCTGGCAAATCCATTTCCACACCGTCAGACCCTCCCAAGTTTGTTGGAATTCGCTGCGATCTTGGGTGAAAAGGTCGACAACACCAACTTTGGGGAACAGCGTAGGATGCGACGAGAATTGGGTGTAAGTACAATTTCTATATACGTAGTATAAAACTTTACTCACTATTCTAGGACATATTCTTACGGCTCCTCACGGCGATATTCACAACTAGACCAATGGGATTTACAGAACCGAATTCCGAGAAACCAACTGATAGCGATGAAGTCGTCAGTATTCTAGCGTCCATTGCACCAAATCTCCCGAAAATTCTTGTAGATCCCGACCGTGTTCTTACTGCTGCCAATACCTTTTCCACAAACGTCATTGGTCCGACCTTTAAATCAAGAGCGTTCCCTGATAATGTATCTAAGAGTACACTTGTGCTCCTATACCAACTGGCTCGCCTACCAAACGCCCAAAAGTCTTGGAAGAAAGATTTGGGAGATGCTTTCAATGATGCAAGGTTCTTTTCGAACAAGATATCTCTTGTGGAGAGTGACTGGCTACCTCTGTTGAAGCAATGGATTATTAGCGACAAGGAGCGCATGCCCGAGTTGCTTTCGCGTCTTACAGCCCCATCTACAGCAGGTATTGTGTTTGGTGTAGGTGCTACATCAGCGAGGCTTGAATCGGACCGAAAAACGCAGCTCAATCTACGCCGCATCGCTGCACTGGTGCTGGCCACCATGGAGGACAACTTTGTCGCGGATCTACCGGCTATCCAGGAGAAGCTCGTTGATCTACTTTCTGCTACCACGACCTCATCCCCATCCTCAACGACCCGGGCCGATATCTACATGCTTTTCCGGGCCCTTGCCCTCAAAACGTCGGCTGTCCACCTTGCCATGCTTTGGCCCATTATAAACACTGAGCTTCATGCAGCCATTTCATCGGTTGTAGCACCTGACCACAGCGCAGCATCTGAAACCTATAACACTTATGCAGTCTTGCAAGCCTGCAAACTCCTCGATACCCTACTTTGCATTGCTCCTGACGACTTCCAACTTCATGAATGGCTTTTCATAACAGACACCATCGATGCTGTTTATCGGCCCTCACACTTCCAGTCCGTTGCACTAATTGACGAACTCTCGGAGGAGCTTGGCTCTACAGTTCTGGCAACCACAACAACGTCAAATCTCCACATCGAGGCTTCGTCCCCAGTAACACATAGTGCAACGAGGAGACCGCTAATTGGGCCTGGGGGCATCAGTGATGAAGTTGTGATGGACAGAAAGGATGAATTGGTTGGCAAAGTCTTGCGACCCTTCTTTGGACAGTTGAGCATTTTCGCTTTTGAGAGTACATACTCTATGGGTGTGCCGGATTGGGAGACATGTAGAGCCGGACTTCTGAAGGATCTTTTTGATGAAAGGAGTATTGTAAAAGCTTTGTAGATGTAAACTAGTGGCGTTAGAGTGAGATTTAGAAGGCCAAGAAGGCAGGAACTCCTTTGTTGTATCTCATATTTACTAGGCATCTTAAACTCGCACTTGCAGTGCGGCTCCTAGGTTTGGAAAATTATAACGAGAGTATTTCTAATCTGTCCCTGCTAGTGCTGCGCTGGTCTACCTCGCTAGGACAAGGTTGCATTGTCTCGGTACTTAAATATAGATAATACGCCATTCATCTGTTTTATCATCTTCTACATCTGCCTACCCATGCCAAAAAAAAATATACTTCATCTATTCCGTAATCGAGTAATTTTATCCTCGGCCAGCGGGAGTCGGCCGAAACTCTTAAACAGACAGACAGTTACCAAGATCTTGGCACAGGCGGGACGGCACGAACCGTCCGGTATCGCCAGGGTGGTTCCTATTCTACAAAGGGAAATGCTCTCAAGACCGGCCTTAGGTAGCCAAGCAAATATGGATTGCAATTTATAGCCTTGAGGCTTTAACGGATGCATAAATGGGCAGTGATTGGCTTTACAATTCGGTAGGTCAGCCGGCCTTAGGCTTAGTATTCGGCTCATGTTATATGTACGGTGCCGCTATTGATATTTGATGCAGGCCATGTGACGTATATGCCTCGTCAAGCTCAGCTCTCGAAGGTAACTTAGATACTTCAGATCAAATGGCTTACTCAAATCAAGTAGGTTACTTAAAACAAGTGCGTTACTCAGATAGATAGCTAGCTATTCAAAAATGATATCTTACAGAGCAAGTCGAAGGAAGTTGAGAAGAGTACTTATGTTGGGCTCAATGACGGCCCTAATTGTGGGTGGTAAGAGGTTCCAATAGAAGAGGAGAGGAAGAGCTCGAAGCTGAATATATACAAGGCAGAAGTACTACTACTAGTGCGTCCCGTGACAACTTACCTGTAGTAAGGCAACAAACATCCTCTATGGAAAGTACATCCCCTCACTCTTAGATTTAGTTCTTACGTCACGCCTCTAGCTGATATTTAAAACTTCGTCGATAGATCTTCCCATACCCACCTGAAGTTGTCTTACAAGATATGCGTGTTGGAAGTGTCATTATAAATGCTGTGATTTTCAGGAAACATTTATGCAGAAGGAAGAATTTGTGTACCACTGGCCGACTTAATACAAGAAATAACAAGAGGTTGAGGAAGGAACAGGGTCTTGAAGAACGGCGAAAATTTCGACCCCTTTTCTTATCTCGCTTAGCCTAAAAAGTCAACAGCAACAGCAACACAAAAACAAACGCTAAAAAAAGCCAAAACACTATAACTACAAATGGCATCATAAAGGTAATTGTTAAATAATACAAGACAAGGCCTATTTAAAGGAATATAATGGCAGAAACACCAACACGGCAGGAACCATAAACAGTCACTTTGTAGTGGGAGAAACCTGAGAATAACAACTGGCGCCACAAGTATCGAAGTACGAGTAAGACAACATATATTGTAAAACTCTTGTTCGGGGGTTTAAAGGGACTTAAAGCTAAAGTAACCTTGCTCTTGAAAAAAATGAGGCCTTTCTTGCCCTTGGCCCTACCAACAAAACAAAAATGAAAATACTATAAATTAACCGAGAGCTTTCAAACCTACCTTACGGTATAAAACCCAAAATAGGAAAATTGGCACACAACGAGAGCAAACACCTGTAAATCGACACAGTTGTACTCCGACAACTCGACTTCAACAGAATTCGATAACTAACAACTTCAATTGACCCTCGTAACCGACAAAAAGCCCTATATGGCCAAAGCCGACAAGTCCGCCGGGGTGACCGTACCTCGAAGAAAACAAAAACCAATTAAATTAGGTTCTTCGCGACTCAATTATCTGGTATATCCAGATAGTTGGGTGTGGAGTTTTGTTTTTTTTTCTAACCTTTTTGGTCAATAAATAGATAGGATTGGGTGACTAGAGGTGCCAGGTAAATCTTACGGAACGCACTTCGCAAATCTCATAATAAACTCGGGATTTTGGAAAGAATCAATGTATTCATTATTGAGCCCTTTAGCCCTTCCCTTTTAACCCCATTTCCAGAAGAGCAAAAAATGCTATAGCTTTGGTATACAAACATCCTATCCACATAATTAGCTTTCATAATTCGAAAGAAATCCCCAAGTAAAAGAACTTCCTAGCCTGCGGCCGTAATATTGTCTAAAATCTGGTCTTGGATCTCGTCCTGGACAAGGTGGCGGCGGTGCTTGATGGTAGAGAGAATTGACTATGTTCTCTATCAAACGTCTCCCAACTTCATCTTTGCTCAGTATATCTACTGTCCTATAAACTATGAGTGTTACGAGGGAAATAAGCAAAACAAGTAGAGCGCCGCGGATTTCAGCTTCGAGCTTAGGTTCCAATTTGCAAGTAGAGATTGGATCGTGAAAACAGGGAAGGTTGGATTTTGGTCGAGGGGTTTAAATTGAGTTCTTGGTAGTTGTATTCAAGCCTTTTCTCTTGAGTAATTGCACGTGAGTGGTTGAGGTTGAGTGGTACTAATTTGTGATTGGTTAGTTATCTTCGAGTGCTTTTAATTTCTTCAAGTAAAAAAAAATAAAAGAGATCGTGCTTTAGATTTTAGTAAGGAATTATGTCGTACTTTATACTTAGAAGTGCTTTATTAGTTGAACTAATTAAGTACTTAGGCGACCACTACCCTGTCCATTTCTTAATATAGCACTTAGGCACTGGTGTACTATTTAATAAGGGCTAGGCTACCTACATAGTAATAACTAGGTTATAATATTTAAATTTATGCAAGGGCAATAGCAAGGACATAAAGTAAAGATCTTTAGAAGGAACATAATAAACTTAAAGATATACTCTGGGTTCTCGAATACAAATTGTTAATAAAGTAACAAGCACAACTGGCTATTTGTGCCGAGTGTACATTTATTGCTATGAAGTAAGCATAAAGTTACTCAATTTGACTACGTTATATAACTCAGCGGTTACCTAAACAAGCTAGTTACCCATATCAAGCCCGCTACTAAAGTTAAGTAAGTCACAAAGCAGTGTCAAATTGCACAAAAGATATTCATGTTTCACACTTCATGTGGCAGTGGGTTGTAGAAGGCTTTCTTTTGGTTGCATTTATCATCTACGAGGCTATATGATCTGATGGCCTTACCATCGACAAGTGAAGAGCAACACATTTAGTAGTACGAAGCTGTGTTTGCATGCACAATGCCCTGCCATAGTTCTAGCATTTCCAACCCTTAAATTGGTCTCTAGAAAAATCCAAGCTTGTGCTGTATTCCGCTGAAATTCTGCCATGATTAGTAAAATGGTATAGTAAAAATGGAGATTTAAATCATCTGCTATTCCATATTAGCCTTTGAATTCGTTGAAAACCGACTCGTATCGTTATTATCGAGTCTGCAGCCTGCTATCAGTGTGAAGATTCCGGTCCAGAATTCATACCACGTATTCATTGCCCCATAATCCATATAAATCTCGGTCACGGTCTGGGCTGCTATACTTCTTATTGCTGAGACTATCTACGGAAGCTTAATAGCCTCCAAATTCTCTATCTACTCTCCCAATACTGAGCATTCCCAGGAAACACGTGAACGGGAATACCAAAACGCCTTGAATGCAAACAGCATTATTCCTCAGCGCTATAATTTTTCCCATAGATATCTTGTCCATTTTACCATTCCACCCCTGTCTTCCCAAACCCAAAACGCCAAGCTAAGTTGCATTAAACCCCATCTTATGCCATCAAGCAACCCAAGATTATTCATCGTCGTCCTCGTCAGTAGCAGTGTCTTCCTCCTCAGCGTCATCATCATCATCTTCTTCATCTCCGCTCTCATCCTCATCCTCTTCTTGATTCAGACCGGGAATGCCCTGCCACTGCACGTAATCATCCTCCACCCAACGTTTGGACACAGGCAACTGGTAGGGATCGAACGGGAAGTAAGCATCCAACTGGTGCCAGCTCTCACTGTTGCTGCCATTACCAGTATCCCGCAAAGCACCCTTGGATGCTGCGCTTGCAAACTGACTTAATCTGATTCTCTTATTGGTCTCCAAAAGCGGGTAAACGTACAGGAACCTGAGGTGATGTGCAATCTTGGCAAACTCAGATACAATGGGTGGAGAACAGATTTTGAGAGGGTTAAGCTTCGAATATATAAGTCTAGACAGATTCTCTTTGACACCAGGTGCCCAGGTTAGATCTTGGGTAAGAAATGCTATGGGATCGTCGTCTTCGAATACCTCGGAGGAGTCGACCAAGTCACGCCAGCGGAAACAGAATATGTAGAGAAGTGCCTGTGTCATAGCATAGAATGTGGTATAGCTCTTAAGGTTCGGCCCGCGGCATTTTTCCTCGTGTTCACAACGCATATCCTCAAGATGGCTGCCAATAATATCGAAAACTGTACGAACGACATTCCGCTCCACTTTCGCGCCTCGCGCAACAAAGCTCGCAAGATATGCGGCTGCGGACTGACGTAAAACGGCGGGTCTGCTGCCCTCGAAAGCAATTTGTACACAGAGACCGGCAAAGTTATCGACTAGGTTCTCGGTAGTTTGCGCAAAGTGAAAGAGTAGAAATTGAGTGTGGCGAGACCGATAGGAAGGGAGAATGATGTGTTGGAAATGACCAAGCAGAGTGTCGAACATGTCAACAGCCTCCACACTCTTTGGATTTGAAAAGTACGGTTCGTAAAGAGTGAAGAGTAAATCAAGTATTGCATCCATCTTCTCCACATTGCCTTGGACCTCCTTGATGCGTTTTGCGTCGTCCGCAATATCGTCATCGCTTGTTACTGAGTCTGCATCGCTGTCGTCCGATCCTTGGTCTTCATCGTCATCATCAAGTTGGCCAGATGACCGCAAAGAGGTGGCATGAGCTATAGCTGCCACTACCTCATCGTCCAAGTCGTCAAGATCTACTTGCATCTGCACATCAATCTTAATGACCTTATCAGTGATAAGAGAGTAAATATCGGACTTAAGTTCTGGTGCATAGTCGAGGACCCGAACCAGGTTATCTATGTATGTGACGTGAATCTTTTTCGAGTCGTGGTGCGAAGGAAATTTATCCTTGAGAATTGGTGACAAGGTACCACTGCCTGACGGGACGACTCGAAGTAGATACTTTAATGCAGTGTGGACTCTTGAGGTCATCTGAGTGCGACTGACATCTGGGTAGCCAGGGAGACGACCACTAGACAAACGGACTAGAGAAAACGTCAGAACAGGACTCTCTTCGAGCAAGGTAGAACTTACCGCCAGAGAAAGACAGCACGACGAGGTTTTCTAGCAACAGCTTTACGTAAGTGCCTTGTGCACTGGCTAGGTTTCCTAAAAGATGCACGTAGGCCTTGACGAATGCTTCATCCCTTCCCAACCATTCGCACCCAAGTACCGCCTTCACAAGCCCAGAGCATTTGTTGCCTAGCAGCGACACGGAATTTGTCACAGCGAGCACATACTTTCGCATCTCCTCGTTGCTGATATCTCTGTCGTCATCTTGATTTTGTCTCCTGGGGGCGAAGATATCCTTAAGTATGTCATATTCCTCGCTGTCGCCACGGACGTGCCCTTCGATTGCCCGCCTTACTTCCGCTCTGATCAGCTCGAACGACCGTCCTGGAATGACCTGCTCTTGAACATTGTCGTCAAACGTTACTCGCGCTCTTTTAATGGGACTTGTGGGAGCTGAAAGTATATCTTCGTCCAAGTCATCGCTCTTGCGAACAGTACCAGAAAGAGTCGCGCGTCGTAGGAGGGGTTTGCTGGGTTTCGCAGAGGGGGGCGCTGATGGCCGAAGCATCGAGGCTGCCGGCATTTTGCACAGCATAAATTGCTAACATAGGCTATTGGGTAGATGGTGTTGACTAAGAGCTGAGTCTGTAACGGGTTGGAGGGGGTATAGTATCTTGTTCTGGTGTCGATGTTGGGCTTATCGCGAAAGAAAATAAATGTCGTGTGCTTCCCGTACTTCAAAATTTCGCGATGTGGAGCGGATGTGCTGCTTTGGTAATCACGGGAATGATATCCAAGATTACTGGAACTCTTCGTCGCTTTGTCACGACCACACGTTTTGAGAGAAGAAGAAGAAGCACTGTATGAAATATTATGCCTTAGTTAGGGTGTATAGCATATGAGTTGTGGAATTGATCTGATCACTTTGGTGCTCGTCGGTGCCACTTTTGCGTTATCGACTTTAGTTAGTATGGACTTTTAGCCCACCGCCTTGTAAGCGGTGTATGTAATACTATTGGATAGATGAACCTAGGCACATTTTCAGGCTGTGCTGCATTCACATAAATCCTTTTGTATAAAATTAGGTACTGCTTCCTAAATAAATCTATGAATACAGGTAACAGTTAGGTTCAGAGTAGGAGCGTAAGGTAGTACTTGTGCAAGGAACACACTTGATTTGAGCAGGCAACTTATTTAATTTAGGCGACTCACTTAATTCCATTTGCGCTTGGTGTACCTTAGGTAGCAAAAGCTAGGATCTAAGACTTAGGTGGAGTCGTAAAATAAATCTGGCAGAATTTCATGTATAGAACTAACATTAGCCCAGTGTTAGTCGTCATCTCTAATAGGGCTGAGCCAGACCTCACTTCGAGCTTCACAAGTTACGACGTCCCAGTAAGTATGTGATTATGTATTGACAATTGATGTGGGCTGTTTTCCTACATTTTTTTCTGTACTAAATGCCCATCATTGTCTCCAGCGACTCTGAGCTGCCCTCATCCGGGGCTGAAATTGCTGTGTGAGAGCAAATGAGATCTAAAGAAAACACAAAACCCCCATACTTTTGGCCTTGTCCTTCATGTACATGCTCTCAAGTAGGATATCTCAGTACCAACCAGCCCATTCCCTTCCTGCCTGCACCGAAACCCAACACCTTTCCCTTAATGAATACACTCTGCAGGATGTAACCTTTGAGAATCCTCGACCCCGGGAATTCGTAGTTTCTGGAATCCTATATTTGAATAGATCGAGGAAAGTCGAAAATGCCATCAAAGCTCCTAATAGATATTATCCCCAGTCGCTCCATTATGACCCGACTGACCATAAGATCCATAGGCACTTGGATCATGTTCCCCGCCCTCTGCCTGGCCACCGAGGATATTGTTGGTTCCTTCCGTACCACCTTGGAAGTTCGATGATGAAGCTGCATTTGCTGAACTCGGTCCTGCTGGTTGTGACCCAAACCCTTGACTGTTTGGCCTATTCTGTTGCTCTCCTCTTGCTGATTGCGTCTGTTGAGATAGTCAGTTAAGCACAAATCCTTCTACTGTCTCGCAATTTTTATGGTAAATGTTATAATCTTTATCCACACTTACTTCCCGGTATTTTGAAAGATAGATTTTCAGTGCTTCGGCGTAGTTTTCAAACCCTAGCGAGGTCATAGCAAACAAAATATCCTCTCCATTCACAGTCTTTCGTTTCTCTTGATGGCACTTCTCCGACGCTGTGATAGGTCAATCAGTATAATCCTATTGTTTTGGGGATCCTGACAGACCTTCGCTCGTGATGAATGAGATGAACTCGCTCACGCATTCTTGCATGCACTCTTTGGCTTCCTTTGCGATCTTTGCGTTTTCTGGAAGGGCAGTCTTCATAATTCGAGCAACTGGGGCAAAGTTACGAATATTAGCGTCTGACGACCCATCATTCTTCCCGGATTTCGCAGCGCAAGGCGCCTCAGCAGAGGGGGACGAAGAATCGTGGGACATGATAGGACGTGTGACCACAGTGACACAACCACAGTTCAAGCGTTTGCACACCGAGCTCAATGACTGGCCAAAATATAGAACATGCGCGTGTAATAGATCAGATATACGAAGCGATGCCAGTCACGACGAGCTTCACTGATGCGCAGAGGGAACACCTTTGCGCACAAATCAAAAAAGAGGTAGTGGAGGACTGACCATTTGCTATTGGAAGCCATCTGTCTTGCTCTTTGACTTCAAACTCGTAGCCGGCAAGCCCAGAGGCGTGTGGGTCTTGAGGATCGTTCATTTGCGCATCTGGGTCGTCAGGCGACTGTACACCTTGTTCAACGTCCGTTTCCTTTGGAGGGGATGCCGACATGATGTATATGGCTAGGTGCAGCTATCGGAAGGTGGCTCCTGCAAAATTCCTTGGTTGCCACGCTGGCCGTATGATGTGTCCTACACGTCGTGTAGTAGGGCTTGCGATCTCGCAATGATGCGGAGTGCGTCTAAACTACGTCGATCCTTCAGCAAGAAAAGCCTTCTTTCTCTGCTTACACTACCCAGATCTAGCAGTTGCCGGTAAAGAAGATTGGACTAATGCAGCTCTACACCGGTTGTTTGGAGTGCAATGGAGTCGAGTGCTAGGGTTGAGAGGAACTATGCAGCTATCCTATGCGAAGTCGCGTCAGAGCTCGGTGCGCGTTGAAAAACCAAGAGCAGGGCTGCCCACTTACAGCAGCCGGAGGATTTTAAGGGCTTATGACACTACAGACAAACAATGCGCCTTGTGTTTAGAGTATAGGGTCGGGTCGAAGAAGCGGTCGCAGGAGAGTGCATATGAGTTTGCAGGCGTGGGGTACCGCGTGCGTGGTAGGGACTCTGCGGATGAAAGCTCGGATCGATGATGGTGTATCAACAAGACTACAACCGTGTGGAACGGCAGAAAAGAGAGCCGAGCGGGGAAGCCGGTGGGAAGAATGGGAGAAGGGAGGAAGGCCGAGTCTGCGGGATGGTTCGTACGTCGGCGGAAGCAGGAGGAGTGTAACAATTGCTTATTGCGCAGCGCGAGAGTTTGCGGAGGTATGCAGAGTCAACAATGATTTTTGGTGCACCGTACGAGCGTACGTACAGAGGAGTACGGGAGTAGGGTAGTAGGTAGGTAGGTACTGGACTGGAGTGTGTTGTGTTGAAGGTGGCTGGAGCTTCGAAATGCGCTCTCGATCTGTATGGCCGAAACACTCGAAGCGGTGACGAGGGGAGAGGCTGGAATTGGCTGGGGCCCTGGCGAAGCTTCCTCTTGGACCGGGCGCTGTTGTCGCTTCAGGTCAATTCAAGTCAGGTACGGGAACTTTACAAGGCGGCGGTGCCTCTCGCGATCATGGGAAAATGCAAATGGTGTCTTCTCCAATGGATTTATTAAAGCTGGATTAATTACAACCATTGGGCGACAGGCGGTATTGGGATTTGTTAGATTTGTTGGGGCCAGCGTTGATTGATTACTTCACGCATCCAATGGGAATAAAGGGCTGCACAGAATACATGTGCCAACACAGTCAGCGACCGAGAGAGCCTATCATCGGCGGTCACTCTTGACGGCGGCTGTAGCCTTGTTTGCACTTTTCACGCCTTTCACCAATTTGACGTACGTCCCTGAGCTCAATTTTTGGGGGCCGGCTGAAGAGCCTTTTTTTAGCACCCGACGACAGCGGCTGCTCCCTCTTTTCTGGGTCCTGGTCTTGTCTCTCGAAAGACTCGAGGTATCTGTCGGTAGTGTTCGAGCGTCTTTTCCTGCAACACAGTAGGTTTTTCTGGCTGAAACTTTGGTAAATGACATCAACTCTCGCCAATTCCATGCTTTTTTCTCCTTTTATGAGTCGACATTTGAAAGAAATCGTGGGATGCGTTGGCAGACAATGGCGTGGCGGGGGTTCACTGATATACTTGAGTAATAGCAATTAAAGTCCTCTACCTACGTTACTCACTGTATTTTAGACGAGTGCTTCTGGGGTATCGAGGCCGCTAACAAGAACAAAAGAAACCGCCAAAATCAACGACGGGTAATAGTACAACCTCGTACAGAGTACAGGTCTCAGCGAAACTCAGCCTTCCAGAAGCACGTTCTTAAAGATCGCACACCATCACACCACCCTTCTCTCCCCACTAACTGCACTGTATGCTGCAAGAACAAGGTTGTGGTCCGCCTGGTGTGGAAGGACAACACACCGCGCTTCTGGCTAAGTTCTGCGAACCTCTCCTGGTACCAAATACTCTCTCCACCTATCGTGATGACAGCCTTCATGATTGGGCATCAAGACATGAACTCCCGTTGGGCCTTCAGACGCTTCAGCCGCCTTCAAATAGATCTAAAGCCTCACTTGACTGGCTGTACAACACATCATTATTCCCAAAGATCTGAAGAATTGGAACAAGGCTGTGTTGTGTATGATGTAGTACATAGCCTCGTGATACTTCGTATTGAGAGGTTTTTTCATGGCCACAGAACTTCGGAACGCCCTGAAGCGGAGGAACTTGAGAACTCAGGCAAGAACTGCTGGCAAAAGTGTAACCACGCTGATGAACCTTTTTCATAGCCATTGTAATTTACCGCCTTGTGTGCGCCTCGGTGCCAACTCCTTTGCCATGCGAGTACCGTGAAGATAAAATTTCCTGCCATAACATGCAGGCTGCACCTAGCCTTGTTGATTCCTGTACTCCTTCGCTGAGACAAACAAATGCTGTAATTCATTGCTGCACAACCTGGATATTGTTCTTCTTCTGTGTAACGAGAAAATATCAGTCCGCATTCGTCTCAAGCGTAAGCCGTAGTTCCGACTTACCTTCCACTTCTCCATGTCCGTTTGTTTGCTATTGTACTGCTTGACCAAGTCCTCCAAAACCTTGCGTAGGCCCTCGGAATTTGTCTTCAAAGCAGGAACCACATCCTTCACCGTTCTCTCCACCAACACGCCGTTTATCATGCGGAAGCATTTCCTGTCTCCCGGGAGGGGTTCAAGTGTCTCGAGGACCAGTCTGTCGGCATAGAAGCGGTGAGCAAACGTTCTCCAGCGGTGAGGTGGCTGATGATCAAAAGCAAGGAAACCCTTTGATTCGATCCCAGCGAAGCCGGAGTATACTTTGAAATATATCGGGGGTAATAACAAGTACGGGGAAATTCGGGACGCACTTGTGCTCTTCTGCTTCTGATTCTACGTCACCTATCTTCTGGGCGATCTGCTGCAGCGAGTTTTTGTAGGTCGAGTAGGTGTTTTGGAGCTCTGGCGCACGATATCAGTACAGTACAAGAGACATAAGAATGGATGCTTCTATTACCTTGCTGCTTCTTTTGTGAAATCTGTTGTGTCATGATGTCTTTCAGGAAGTTTGATGTTGAACGTAGGACCGGGCTATGGAGAGAGCGGGATTTGAATGAGGGGAGCTCCAAAATATCGCGTCGGTTGGCGAGTGATTCAAATCGAACGACAATCCAGCAGCGGCCCTTCCAACTTCACCACAAATAGCGTCAAACATCCGTGATCGACTGAATCATTAACAAGCACTTAAAATGCATCCCCATCTCCATACAAAGGACAACACAGGTACTATACCTTTCTTTTCTCCTTTGGCGCAAAGCTAATCCGCCATAGCGTGTGAAGAAGTCATGGCTGCTCTAGGTACGATGATTGTACTGCATCTAGCTCTGGTGCCCAACTAAACTCTTCGCAGACGAATGTCACGCCAGAGGGTTTCTATATAAGGCCGTCGGAATGTGCAATAATGCCAAAACCCAGGTCAATAAGTGTTTACGAGCGCAGCGACTTGAGCGCACGGCGGCAAATCGAGAAGCCGCCAAAGTGAAGAGGCAGGAGATTAAGGCGAAATGGGAGGAGATTGATGCAAACTCATGACGTTGTGGCATGCAAGATATTTAGAGGGAATATGAGTGTAGGCAGGATGACATTTGGGAGGAGTTCTCAACCACAAAATGGCAAATGGGGCGTTTTTGAGGGGCGTGCCATAGGGACGGAGTCACGGATGTACACTACAAGAGCAAAGGAACCACTCTATTGGAAGACTGTTCAGTATTGAGTATCGTCTTGGGTAGTTAATGGGCTACTTTATGGAGTTCAAGTGAGGTAGGAATCATGGGTCTTTCATTATGGCACACTGCGTTGGACTTTCTGAACATTATGAATTGTTCTGTAAGCAATCATTTTGATTGGGCCTACATTGAAATATCAAGGGATGGTCTACTCAAATCAAGTAAGTTACATCAAGTAAATTACTCAGGTTTAATGAGCTACTTTAAGTCGATCTCTTGGCAGCCATTTGAAAATGATCAATTACAAAGCAATTAACACAGTATCTACCCAGGACCTTAGGTTGCGAGTTCTCATTACTACTAGTACATTTTGATCGTGGTTCACCTTCCACTTCTACTTTTGGAGCCTGTACGCATTCCCGAAGGTGTACAAGCCATACAACGACAAAGCACTCAATCCAGTAGGCAATGGCTTCCGACCCTTAATGGCTCTAGGAATCGAAGAACCTGCCAAGATAACTGAGGCCAAGAGTGCCAATTCGACACCGTACTTCTGGCCCGTCTGGATACGGTAACCTCCAACGAGGTACTTATATATATCAGCCATCATCCTACCTAGGTTGACTTGGATCAGAGATGACTTACCAAGATCCCGACTGTAAGACCAGCTGCAATCGAGGGAACTGAACCAGTTCTAATGTATCCGAAAGTTCCGCCTCCAGCAGTGAGAGCTCCAATGATGTATGCTGGGGTTTCAAGAGGCTGTCGGGATATGTCAGCAAGTTGTTGAAGGTTCTAAGTGACTTGAAGTGCTCACCATGATGGGAATTGAGCTTAACGAAGCTGAGATGAAACTGAGAGGTTCTTGGGAGTGATTGGTGAGTTTACTTGTGGAGAATATACTTAGGAGTGACAATATCAGTTCATGTTTGATATGCTGACATGCTCATCGAACTAAATACCATAACTCAATCCCCCGCCTCTCGGCTCGGAATAACGCTAGCGTGCCACTTTAAAGCAGCATCAACAGCTATATAACTAGGAGTTAGTTTGGCATTACCTGTCCATTCGGTTTTAAAAGACTAAAAGATTATTATATCCGTATAGAGCTACACAAGTTATCTTAAAGGTTCAAAGTAACAAAGTTAAAGTGGAGTTAGTCAATATAGCATAGTGATAATGTACTGTGGAGCCGCTTTTCTGTCCACCAATCCACCTACCTTGGCGCACGCGAGGCTCGACATCCATCAAGCTTCGTGGCCTTCACGACAATCGAGCTCCCCAAAATCCACAACTTAACCACAACTCCCACACAACTCCCAAAATGGCACCTAAACAGCGCAAAGCTACCGACACTGTCCAATCCTCAACCGCAACAACCCAATCTTCCTCCACACCCAATAACTCCGTCCCCGCCGCTACCACCGTCAAGAGCAGCTCCAAATCAAGCTCCTCAAACAACCAAAGCTACCAAGATATTGCCTTTTCAATATGGCAAAAATACCTTGATACCACACCACAACGGACGAAGCTGATTGATGTTTTTATGACTTTCTTGGTTGCGGTTGGTGTGCTGCAATTTGTGTACTGTGTTATTGCTGGGAATTACGTATGCTTGATCCCGAATTGGCAATTGAGAAATTGTTTTGCTAACAACAGAATTTATAGCCTTTTAACGCTTTCCTCTCGGGTTTCTCTGCTACTGTTGGACAGTTTGTTTTAACTGGTATGTTTCTCACAGCCAGAATTTGAGGGGATAATGAATGCTAATATTGCCAATTATAGCTTCTTTGCGAATTCAGACGAACAAGGAGAACGAGGCAGAGTTTAAGGGAGTCTCGCCTGAGAGGTATGAGATAATGTACGCCTTGAGACTTGGATCAAAGCTAACAAGTAATATAGGGCGTTTGCCGACTATGTGTTTGGAAGCATGATCCTACACTTCTTCTGCGTCAACTTCATCAACTAAATAGGTACGCGTGTCTTCGAGGGTGGACATAGTTTGAGCGATTGTAGGAGTAGCGAAAGAAAAAAAGAGAGTTTTAGGGCAATGGAATTACCATTGATGTGATGATTACAGGAGTTGGAACTGGGTTTAAGATGGTCATTGTGCATTTCGGTGGTTTAACTAGTCTACACCACTGTCATCTGGCTCTTCAACATTCTCTGCTTGCGGTGCTGGTGATGTTACTGTCTTCGGGGGTCCTCCAGCCATTGGTGGGCCACCAGCTTTCGGCGGAGGGGGCAGTGGACTGCTTTTCCTGCTAGGCGCATGATCCAACTCCCGGCTCTTCTTCTCCCCCTCATTGAAATAATCATCCATCATCTTATTCGGACTATGCCCATGCCTCTTGTCTTTCCTCTTGCCTCCATGTGAAGCTATCGGTTGCGCACTTAATTGAGCTGGTACCAGATATTCTGCCTCGGCTGCAGCTGCCGCCGGAATAAAGAACTGAGAGGCATCTTCTGCAGATACTAGAGGGCGAGCTTCCTCGTTAGAGAAGCGAGCGGTTTCGGTCTCGAATAATGTCTCTCCTGGTCCGGCGACTGGCTCACTCAATGGTGCCGGTATTCTGTGCAAAGCACCATATCCCAATACGCAGCCCAAAGCTCCCTCTCCGCCCCAGTCCCTGCTTGGATGAATTGTAATCTCTCGCGTAACATCGTACTCGTTGTTGTAAACGTATAATCGCAATGGTCGACCAATATGCTCTTCTACCAGTTCTCCCAGCCCGCTCTCTCCATGTAGTACACCTTCTGGTGTGCCAATGATATAGTCACCGTACGGAAGAAGCCCAGCAACGTCGGCAGGAGAATTTACTGGTACATCGAGGATGTGCCAGATATTAGCAACGCTGCTTAGAGATGTCCATTGAAGGGAGATGCCGAGAGATGGAGCCTCAGGCGGCACAGGAATGTGGAGAGTTCTCGTTCGTTGGCCCTAGCAATTCAATTCTTAGTCAATGTTTTCCATTTAAGAAGTTAGGTAGTCAAGAGTCTGTACCTTCGCGCTCCACACACCAAGTGTCACTGAGCTACCAGCACAATTACGGATTTCTTGAGCAAAGAGTGCCGGATCTGAATCGTCCTATCTTGGTCAATATGAGTCAAATTTAGGAAGAGTATTCCCCTACTATTTGGCGTCCGTTGATACCAATGATGAAATCAAACCATGGCTCAATGCCAAGCTCAGTGTTCTTGTTTCTTAAAACTTGAAATCCAAACATGCCATAACTATTGTTAGATTTGTGGCCTGGACTGTCAGAGTCCAGGCGAGAAATAAAACGGTTGAGGGCATTAAACATGACTTAAGATGGTGCTGGATGTCGCTCAATGTACGAAGTAGTGGTCTATATTGGTTGTCTAGTCGCTCCAACACAAGAGCTCCCTCGAGAAGCAAGCTGGCCTGGCCTGGTTCCCTGCTTCTACAGTAACGGTTAGTGGGATCTCAGCCTCGCGCTAGTGATGCCTCTAACCTCATTTTTTTGTGCATCACGTGAGAGGGTACAACCTCATTCCAAGTTCCGTCGAGTACAAAGATCACTGAGCTCGTTGCAGGATCTCCAAAACGAAGATGTCAATATTGCTTTGAAAGGCAAAAAAGTCTCCTCAACTGCCGAGGTGTTGGTTCTGCAGCATCAAACAGTGAGGGAAACCTGCCTTGAAGACTCCATTCGAAAGCGGAGTACCATCAGTCTTTATCGAAATCTTCAGTTGCATTTTCATTTTCATAGGATTCTCATCTTTTCTATCGCTTTTAGTTTATGCTCCTGCCTTAAATACGTTGGCTCCACAGCAACCAGCGCGTGCCTTCCATGCCAAGAAGATCTTCGTCGCGTTCTGATATTTTGGAAGAAGACCTTGAAAAAATAACTCCTGCAATCTCTCGAAAGGAACTCAGAGATTTGGTTATTGGAGCAGGGGAAGACAGGCTTAACCTTGGAGATTTACAGGATAACAGTGATTATCCACGTACTCGCCGACGATTGATAGGGCGCAAAAAAGAGGTGATAAGTGAAGGGAAGGCTCAGGCTGCCATCAGAGAGTTGAGAGAAGAATTCGGAAACGACCGTTCTTCAGATTCCGAACTGTTGGTTGCCACACACAAGACCTCGTCACAATTTCCAGAGCCTAAAGCGTACCCATCTAGAGCTGGAAGCACGTTTTCGCGAAAAGACACTGCCGTGGCAGTATCTCAAATATCTTATAATCCAAGCCTCAGCGGTTTTGGGGTTTATGAAACTGTTAAGGACGACGAAATGGCTGTTCAAGAAGTAGACGACTCATTGATGGGTGATCATATTATGCAGGACCAGGAGGCAGTACCAAACATATATCCCTTAACGGAGGAATGCTGCCACTATACCCATGTATCAGATGTCCCTTGGGACATACAGAAGTAAGCGATTCCATATGATACGGCTTAGGCCATGACTGATGACCATACAGATACTGGCACCAGCGTCATAGTATATTCTCAGCATACGATGATGGTATTTACATGACAGATGATGCATGGTTTGGAGTCACTCCAGAGCCAGTAGCGAAGTAGGCCCCTCCCCAGTCCATTCCCCTTCGTAACTGACCATCCACAACAGCAAAGTAGCGACGGACCTCTCTGCCAATACCCTTCCCTCTAAGTCTACAGTCATTGACATCTTCGCTGGTGCCGGAGGAAACGCCATCGCCTTCGCCCTCTCTGAACGATGGGACCATGTAATTGCCATTGAGAAGAACCCTTCAGTCATAGCTTGTGCGCAAAACAACGCTGCTATTTATGGTGTATCTGAGAAAATCACCTGGATCAACGATGACTGTTTCTCATATGTTTCTAAAGCAAATATCGATCGAAGCAAAACCGTCATCTTTGCAAGTCCACCATGGGGAGGTCCAGGATATAGCACTGATCAAATCTTCGACTTGAGTACTATGCAGCCATACTCGGTTAAGCAGATCCACGATCTATGTAAGGGAATGGATTGTGCGCTATATCTGCCACGAACCAGCGATCTCAGACAGATCGCCAAGCTAGCTCCAGAAGGGAGTGGGAAGATTGAAGTTGTACAGTACTGCATGGAGGGTGCTAGTAAGGCTTTAGTGGCTTATATTCCTGCTGATGCCACAGCTCGGCCTTGAACTAGAACCTTATCCCAACAGAACAGCAATTTGGTAGTCGGTTGGTCGGTTGAGTTATGCGACTTCTTGGCGTTGACCAGAATGTCGGGATAAAGAATGGCTTTGCTTTTGCTATTCTGGCATTGACATTGCTTTGGAGTTGCTACGATGCCCCATTTTAAACTTTGTGAATACCTTGGTTGCGATGTATTGCTTGAGTATTCCTGGTGCGTTCTCTTCTATTGTAAACCATAGGGTCCTACTGGGTTTTGACGCTTCGCCCTGGCACTGTGGCGCTGTGCTGAACTACACCAACGACATTTGTCGTTTCTTCCGTATACAGAGAGTTAAGCTTACCACAAGTTTATTCAGGCAAGGCTTACGGGCTACAGTTCATACAGCTATCAATATTCTACCGTGTGAATCGCTTTGTAAGAGATCATTCTGAGTAGCTATTTTGGTATTGAAATATAAAAGATGGGCTTGAGTAACTCACTTATTTTGAGTAACCCTATTCAGAATGATCTCTTGCAAAACAATTCGTACGGTAGTGAGCAACCAAGCATCCTGTCAATGTTTCTTCTCTATTTTGGACTCGACGATCACAGTAGCAGGAAGGTCGCTCTTCTGTGCATTCCACTACATTTTGGCCCCAGGCATCACTACTTGTCGGTGTTTTTTTGTTGCACATCGTCAGTGGCGTCCTCAGGCCCTGATGGTTTTGATGACTTTTGATGGCCTCAAGGTGCAGCCGCCATCCCTGACCGCGGCGCAACTTCTCGGTTACTACAAGTCCTTTTTCCTAAATAGGCCAACATCTTCACAAGGTGACTAAGGTGCAAAAATGCCGGAGTTCTTATTTGCAGCTCTCCGGCACTCGGCATACTCAGGCGTTCGCCTACACAGGCGTTATGGGCTAATGGCGAGACGGGAATAACGACTTCGGTGGGGCAGAGTCGTTATAAGTAGAAGAGTCTTCCTCTGAGTCAGTTCTCACAGAATGCATTCCAATTCATCATCATTATTGTTGCAAAGAAATCATGGCCTCAAGTATCCTTGCACCCGTTATATACGAGTTACATAACTTGAACACCCAATCTGCTTTGTCCTCACTAAACTCCTCGTCAAGAACTGGTCTGAATTCTCTACGAAGAGATGTCCAATCCTCTCAGACAAGCATTCCACTTTCTCCTCATGTAGTCCCGACCCCTACGGTAGCTACGCAGCAGCAGCCTCTATACAATGTCTTACCCACAGGACGAAAGGTCATGATCTTAATAACAGCGAGTTTTATGACCTTGGCAGCTACTTTCTCCAGTACATCTCTGTTCCCAGCCGCACCTGAGATCGCAGCAGAGTTTGGAACTACGTCTGAAAGGATTACGCTGTCCAATGCTGCTGTGTTGGTTGCCATGGGCTTTGCTTCTTTAATTTGGACTCCTATCAGTAGTGTTAGTTATTCAATCAGTAAACACCCTGTCTTGCTTATTGATTTACTAAGTGCATTCTAGGTTTTAGGAAGAAGAACAACTTATCTATTAGCTATACTTATCTTTCTTGTCTTCTCTTTGGGTGCTGCTGTCGCTAAGGATTTAACTACGTTTATGGCAATGAGAACACTGGCTGGATTTGAGGCTTCCTTTTTTATGGTTGCTGGACAGGCCTTGATTGCTGACATTTTTGTCCCAGTGAGTGTGTATCTGCAATATGTATTTCCGCTCAGGGACTAACGAATATCGTAGGCACAAAGAGGAACCGCTGTCGGATTCTTTCTGAGTGGAACTGTTACAGGTCCCGCTTTAGGTCCCTGTGTCGGTGGCATAATCGTCACTTTCGCCTCATGGAGAATCATCTTCTGGTTACAAGCTTGTATGGCAGGAGCAGCTCTCATCTCAGCTTTCTTCGTAGTCCCTAGTATTCCTATTGCTAGGACCGAACTCCCGACAGGTTCGAAAATAAGACACTTATTCCTTCAGCTTAATCCTATGAGAGTCTTCAGGCTTTGGATTTATCCCAATATTCTTCTTACTGTAAGTCTTTTTACTACTCTTAGGCATTATACTAGCTGATAACAGGACTAGGATCTCGCTTGTGGAGCCTTGAGTTGGAATATGTATAGTTTGTTAGCCGCTCCTCGAACACTGATTAATCCTCGCTTTCACCTCACTTCTCCGCTTGTTTCTGGACTGTTCTACCTAGCTCCTGGTGCTGGCTTTCTCGTTGGCACGACTTTGGGTGGGAAATGGGCAGATGTAACAGTTAGACGACACATCACTAAACGTGGAGGTCTCCGTGTTCCACAGGATCGTCTCAATAGCGGTATCCTTGCATTTTTCACCCTTCTACCCATCTCAACGTTGGTGTATGGATGGAGTTTGGAATTCATCGTTGGAGGCTTACCACTTCCTACTGTGTCAATCTTCTTCTGTGGTCTTGGGTTGATGTTAGGATTTAGCAGTCTGAATACTTATTGTACTGGTAAGTAGATCAAATTCATTGAGGACGGGAACGTTGAAACTGACCTAGAATAGAAGTAATGCCCGCGAAAAGAATGGAGGTTATGGCTGGGAAATATATGATTCAATACATATGTTCTGCTGCGGGAAGTGCTGCTGTGCTTCCGTTGATAAATACTATTGGTGTTGGTTGGGCATGTACTATGAGTATGAATCCTCAATATCTCCCTTGTATGATTGTACATAATGTACTGACTTCAATAAAGGTGCTATTCTTGTACTTGTAGCTGGATGTCTCGTCCTTGTGTGTGCGAAATTTGGAGAATCTATGCAGCGAAGCGTTGACGATTGGTTGAAACCAAGTGGTGATCGTGAATGATTTGTGCCATGTAAATCGCTGGTACTTCATAAGTTGCCTTATCTTGTGGAAAGAAAGGTGTTTTTTTCTTTTCGACTTCCTATAAGTTCTTCATTAGAAAATTTGTGGTGCAATCCAATCTGCAAGGTACCTGACAGTATCAAACTATTTATACAATGTGGTTGTGCTGACGAGGAGGATCATGAATATGAGTGACTACTGAGAACTAGTGCTAGTATTTGAAAAACTACAGGCGTTCGTCTGATTATTGAAAATACTTTTGTCAAAGCTAAAGAAGCTTCTCACTTTGATGCACATCTTTCAAACCTGCAGAGGAACTCTTGATGTCACAATATGAGTAGGAATTTCCGGTCTACAAAGACAGCTTTGGTTATCTATCCACAAGCTTTCTAAGGAAGAGCTTTGAGACAGCGTGTCTATTTGGGACTGTTAAAGGCAACATAGCTACTTCCCAGAGAGGATTTCTCTGACAGGATGTCCATATTAGTGATGTTTGGCCCCGGACATCATTTATAAGTATTGCCAAAAGAAAAGGGAAAACTGCCACTATTTATTGAACTTTCGCTTGTAATGTGGCTATTAGTGGTCTCCTTTGTAAAAGCGAGACGGTTGCACCTAGCCACAGATGGTCGCTGCGCCAACATATACGACAACCCCTTTAATAGGTCAACATTGATATTCATGGTAAATGGCAGGTATCGAAGTAATTAGGCAAATATTGACCATTTATCTTCTGCAATACAGCGTTTCGAAGACATCGTTCTCACCGTCTCATGACATTCACTTTGACCGTTTCAGCCTCCTCGAGATGCACCAAATAGCAAATGTGCACGGACCACAGGTAAAAATCCCGCCTTACTGTATATAGCAAGGTGTCCTCGCTTGTTTAGCACCACGATTAGCGCAGGTCTGGAGATTCCTCATCGAGTGGAATTGTAGACATCGGTCCTTGAAGCCCTCTACTTCTTCAGAGGCCCCAGAGCCACCACAACAATCCCCTATATCCTCATAATTGTGACCAAAATAAGTCCGAGTAATATAGACCTTTCGACCGTGCCAAGTATGGAGTAATTAATTGCCTAGTTGTGTTGTGGTGTTGAGTTGAAGTTGTTGCCGTGTTGCGGACCCGGTGAGTAAATCTGAGGGCATTCAGTGAAGTACATACAGACATTGAACAAAAATTAGTGCCCACGCTGGATTCGGCTGCACTCGAATCTTTCACCCCAAGAGCTGCGCGCCAGACAGATCTTGATCTTTTCAACCTCCGCACATTGTAAGAATTCCGCCCATACAATGATCCAGCTTTCTTCAACCATGCTCTGAGGGAGTCCTTTGGGATATTCCTGTGGGCAAGGCCACAATAAACTTGTCAAGAACCACTCCTCTTCTTCTCCTAATCTTTTTTCCAATCCTTCATTACCCCCAAGTCTCAAGATCTTTTCATCCCCTCTTCCCTGCATCGCCATGTCTCAACCAACACAGGGCATAACCTCCAAGGTTGAGGCTGGCTCTGAGAGAACCCCTAAGGAGGATGTGGCGTTGGAGAAAGAGATTGCTCGTGTCCGCCGTCAGATGGAGGAAGAGAAGGCTTCCCAAGACAGAACTAACGGAGAGGCTGTCACAGAAGACCCTTACGAATATAAGACACCTTTCTATCCAAAGCCTTTGTATAGGCGCTGGGAACCCGGCCATCAAGAGTGGCAACCAGGCCACGCCGGACTTAGTCACTTGTACAGATCTCCGTCAGACGCTCCTCCGCCAAGACCATATCATCACACCCGGTTGCCACGAAGACCTCACGCAGAAACTCTTGTCGAAGAGGATCCCAACAAGGCCACCGCTAATTCGAAGCCATCCCGCCGTGAAGCTAGGCGCATCCGGAAAATCCATAAACGAAATCCTGCCCTCAAAAAGTACCTTTCCTCATCCGCTAGAGTTCCCGCACCAGGCGAAAAGCAACCAGTACGCAAACCAAAGACAGGATTTGATCGTATCGTTGAGCGGTTTATTAGCCGCAATTGGCATCCTGAGGTTGTCCAAGAGCTATCTAAGCGTGGGATTGACATCAAAGACTTTCCAACTGGAGACCTTACTCGCAAGCTTAACCAGGACAAAGGACGTATCCAGTGGCTTATCAAGAGAAAGTTCCGCAAAGTCAGCCATAGACTCCACCAACGATTCTTATCAGAAGCATCTGATACATCGGGAACAGAGCTAGCGACACTATCTCGAGATTGCACGGTTTTCCCTGATCTGCAATATTTCAAGGATTCGGTTGATCAGAGAACTCCACCAAGATTTTGCCCACAAATCCCCCTTCCGAAGGAACGAGAGCGAGGACCAGCCTACGATAAACATCTCAATCCCGCTGGCGTTGACCTACAAATCTGGCTCACAACACCAGAAGAAGCCGAGGACCATTATAGGCGACAACAAGCGTACTTAGCTCACCGAAGTGCCTCAAACAATTGGTTGCGTATCCAAGGTCGCAAACAGATTGATGATTGGCTGATTGGACGTGCACCGCCAATATCACAACGTCGTCTAAATCGTGTCATCGAACACCATTTGGCGCGGCAGCCGATCCCAAGCCTCAAGCACCGCCCTCTACCACCAGAAGAGGCTGATATAGGCATCCGAGAACCACCAAGAGCCGATAATATCGTTGCCTGGGAGGCGCTATATCTTGCTAATAGGATCAAGCCTACTTTCAAGAAGGACATTCCTTTGGTTCCGCGAGCTTGTAGTGAATCTGAGGAGGATTACTTCAATACCGAAGAGTGTGATATCACTAGTGCCCCACGACTACGTGATAGTTTCCCTGGTAAGAACCATCTTCCAGCACCTGTACCGCAAGAATATCCAAAATCATCAAAATCCGCCAAACCTAGTCCGCTTCGAACAGTTGCCTTTCAAGCAGACGAGCCACCGGTCCGCAAACCAAGTGTTCCACGCTCAAAACCTCTCATCGCTGAAGCACACTCTTTCCGCAAATACCGCCAGGAAAACCCAGGCCTTCAGGGGATCATAAAAGATTCCATCCAAAGCGGAAAGTTCTTTAAGCGAACGAAAGTCAAGAACGAAGAACCACTAAGGACAGCTGCGATTCTCATTGAGACAGAAGTCACCCAGACATTTGAACCAGCTCCTGGTTACGAGTCAACCCAGACAAATCCGAAGCTTTCAGCTGTTAAGAACATCAAGTCTTCTGGCCTCCTTGGATTGAAGAAACTCAACTCTAAAGATCTTTCCTCTCTTAAGAAGTCCGAAAATTCCGGTATCCAGAGCTCAGAAGAACTTAATTCCAAAGTCACTTCGAAGTCCAAAGAAAGCAGTAGTGTTGTTAACGTCCCACGTGCGCAGCACATCGAGAACCAGAATCAACTTTCTCTTGAGACACCGGTCGTTTCTAAGGCATCGACGAAGCATACCCCATATTCGGAGAAGACTTCGTTCTTGCAGAAGCCACCCCCTTTACTTGTTAGCTCCTTCGATTTCGAAGAGAAACTGCCTTCAAGTGCAACGCCGACACCTGATAAGCGAGATCCCTTTGCCACCCCTGACAAGGACCGTTCAGTACTCCTCAAGTCTCCATTTTGGGACTCAGATTCTGCCAGTACATCATCACCTTGTCCAGTAAAACAGTATAATCGACGCCCCTCGACACCCCTCAAAAAAAGCGTCTCTGGGTCTTCTGCGAAGGGAACAAAAGGAACTACAAAGCAGTTCCTCGACGAAGCACATCAACATCCAGTTGACTCGCACAGTCCACACCAACCCCCAATTCTCTCTGGCAAGCGGCAGGCTAACCCCAAAGAGAGACCTCACAAGGATCTAGATTGTCACAGCTACGAGCTCCAAGTCCTACCAAAGACTTACGGCTCAGTGTCATCACTGCTAAGAAATTCGTTATCGGCTGAATCTGATCTTCCAATAAAAGTACCTTCTTCTCCAATTATTCCGCAGAGCCCGAGCTACGAACTCCAGAAATTACCAAAGGTTTACGGCTCAGTATCCTTGCTGCTGAGAAATTCGGTATCGGTTGATTCTAATCTTCCAGTGAAAGGACCTTCTTCTCCTGTCGTCCCCGAGAGCCCGAGCTACGAACTCCAGGTTCTACCGCAGGCTTACGGCTCAGTATTCTCACTGCTGAATAATTCGTTGTCGTCTGGCCCTCCATCAAAAGAGTCTTTATTCCCTGCCGTTCCAGAGTTTGAAAACGAAGCATCTTTGGACAGGTGCCTAAGCCTTCAAGGCAAAGGATCGACCGAAAATCATTGGTCCTGGTCGCCTTGTGGAGACGAAAGATTCGCAGTTACCTCTCACTCTTCTGTGCAAGACCAGGAGTCTTTTAGAGACACTAGCGTTCAAGAGACCACCACTCAGGAGACCACTGTTGAAGATCTATCATCGGCCAGTGATATAGAAGAAACCAAAGAGAGTTCTTTCTCGGAGGCTTTTGAAGACAAAACTTCTTTTCTGGGTCCACAATTCCAATCAAGTGTAGCAAAGACCGAAGACTTTCGGCATTCCCTAGACCTTCTTCACGTAGGTGGAACCTTTACTGAAGAATTCCGTCTGCCCGACGTATCTCACGTAGACGAACCTCCGGATCTAGAGCTTTGTACACCCTCAGAAGTTCCGGAATCCTCAAAATCTGAATCGTCATTCGCGGATCTTCATATTCCATCAGAGGCTCCCGAGCGATTGCATACTGAGCCAGAGGCTGAGGACCATAATCCCGCATCCGAATTTCGTGAAGCGCAACAAGCAATTCAAGAGGTTAATCCTTTAGAACGACCAGAAAGTCAACCAACAAAAGAAGATCTTCGAACTCGCCAAGCTCGTCTTTCTCTTGGATTCTGTAAGCTTTTAGAAAGAAGTGCAGAGATCAAAGCACAAGCCCCATATTGTGCGCAAAGGGAGATCTCAACCGTCTCAGAAAGTTCACCAGTTTGTTCAGAGACATCTTCTAACAATTCTCCATCGCAACCGCAAGCGCTCGAATCTCTCGAAGATCTTGTTGATACTGACTGTGGGCGTATTCCATACCGCACAGCTCTTGCTCAAGGTGCTAAGGTTCTCTGTTACGAAGGACAAGGGCAGGCAACAGCTTGTAAATTCGACCGGCCCGCTAGAAGACCGAATCGTGTTGTTGCGAACTCTCCCAAGTCCTCTTTTGATAACTTCGAACAACCTCGCGTCATTCACGGCGTTGTTGTACCGAGAGAGAGACTACAGGCTAGACTGCAATCATTAAGATACAGCAGGGTCTTGCAGCCTAGTGATATTGTCCCGTCGTCGTCAGCAGCTAGTGATACTGTTGAAGACGCTCGTTGCTCTGAAGAATCAGGTAAATCTGTGGCTCCATTAAATACCAGATCTCTAGCAGAAGTCAAAACAGCTGGTACTTACGACGAGAGAGAGCTTTTCGAGAGAAACTATCAACGCATCCTTGAGGATAGAGCTCTCTATACGATCAAGACTGGATCTGGCGTGTTTGGAAACATCCGCGATAAGAAGTTAGCTTGCTTGAAGCTCGACAGTTCTTCGCAAAGTGGTGATATACACTCCAATCAGAAAGGTGAAAGAGACTCCAACGGTTTTCAATCGCAAAATCTTCCGTCGCTCCCAACGACGCCAGAGTTACCTCCGCCAAATATCCCAGATAAATCACCACTGCGTGCCCAGGGTGTGGAGTGCGTCGACTTTGTGAAGCTTTCGGCGAAAGATTGTGGGTTGAAGTCAAGTGTTGATTCGGTTTCCGAGTTTTGGGTGAGTTTTCAAATTGCTTCCCCTCGCTCCCCCTTCGATATTAGCAGCTAACCGATTTAGGTCGCTCCAAAACTACCAACCAAGACACCAAACCCAACGTTTTTGGCACCACCTATTCTACGTGTCGGACCATCCCGTGTACACGAGAAGACAAAAGCACTTGGAGCTTATAATCAGTACTTACAACTCGAACAAGAGTCTTTCTTCAACATGGATAGTTCAAGGTTGTCGGCCAGACCGGCGCAATACTCTTCCCAGAGATCGCAACAAGTTGAAGATGCGCGCCAGATGCAGCAGAGCGTCTTTGAGGCCGCCAAGAAGGCTGGTAAAGATCCTCCAAAGTATACCCTGCTACAGTTGATTGGAAAGGGAGCATTCGGTAGAGTTTACAAAGGGTAAATACCTATCCAAATCAAAACGTTTGAGTCATTGCTGATACCATTGCAGCAAAGATATGGAGACAGCTGCAGTCGTGGCAATAAAGACCATTGATATTGATGAGAGTGATACCCTCAATCCGCGACAAGCCGATGCGTATGGCGATTTTCTTAAAGAAGTCAATGCTTTGACTGCTTTGAGTGAGATCAAAGCTCGCAACATTAACCATGTCATTGAAGCATTACCAGTTGGAAAATCCATGTGGATGATCACTGAGTACTGCGCCGGCGGTAGTGTTTCAACTTTGGTAAGTATTGCAATTCTTGCCTTCTGTGAAGTCAGAGCTGACGCAAGAATAGATGAATCCCACAAAGCCGGGTGGACTACAGGAAAAGTGGATCATTCCAATTATTAGAGAAGTAGCCGAAGCCATTAGATGGGTGCACTCTGTCAAGATTATCCACAGAGACATCAAATGTAAGTCTTCTGCATTTGTCCAGGTTAGCATTACTGCGCTAATATTACATATAGGTGGAAATGTGCTTGTTACTGAACAAGGCGGCGTCCAGCTTTGTGATTTTGGAATCTCAAGCATGCTTGACTCCAAGCTCGACAAGAGAAAGACAGTGATTGGAACCCCAAACTGGATGGCACCCGAGCTGTTCGATGGCAGAGCGATTTATGGTCAAGATATTGACATCTGGGCATTTGGTGCCATGATATACGAGATCGCCACAGGTCTTCCGCCAAATGCTGGTCTGGCTTTTGATGATATTGGAACAACACTCAAAAAGTCGGCACCGCGTTTAGAAGGAGGAAATTATTCAAATGAGCTGCGCGACCTCGTTGCTTTCTGCCTAGAGGAGATCCCTAGCGCTCGTCCCGATATTGAGGATGTTGAAAAGCACCCCTATATCTACAACACGGCTTCAAAGTATCCCACCTCGTCGCTTGCAGGACTGGTGAGAGCTTATAAAATGTGGGAAGATCATGGTGGAAGTAGAAGGTCACTTTTCATGGCTGGCGGAGCACAAGGGCCGTCAGAAGTCAATTCAAATGCGTTTGACGGCGAATGGAACTTCAGTACAACGGCTGCGTTCGATCAGCAAGTTGATCGCGAGTCCAATCCACAAGACGTCTTTGATGCTTATGGAACATCCGTTGAACTGGATACATCCTTCGCACAACGCTCAACTCCACAGAAAGGTCGGAGACGACCACCTCCACAAGCTCTGGCTCCTATTAAAAATCCTCTGGAGAGAGTTTTCGATCAAAAGACTATGTCTAATTACAATGACAACAGCAGAGAGCGGTATGGTCTTGACGGAAATCAACAGGAACAGCAGTACGAATTTTTAGGCGACCTCCCTCTCCGCAATGACACCATCCAGCAACCCACGAGAGAATCCTTGATCGATCTTGGTGGCTACGATGCTGGTATGGGTATCTCAAGCTTCAATGATATGGATACCATCAGGGCCAGCCGACGTGGACGAGATGAGGACATCGATGATGACTATGGTGAAACACCAAGCTTCAACCGTCCAGCACTGAGCGATCCAGAACAAGTCGGAAACAACAGACGTACTCAAGACTGGAAGTTCCCCTCCATGGCACCGCCAGCATCTGCAGATCCCGAGACATCACGCTTTCCGTCAAGTTACAACCCACCTCTACCAGCCATGACCCCAGGTTCCGGTGGGCGACCAGCGCTTATCCATCACCCAACAGAGCCTCTAGGAACAGCTTTCGGGGGCATCGCCAACTCGAGTGCCCTGGATCGAATGTCTGTGAGTTCTCTTATTGATCTGGACATGAGTGTTCCGGATCCTATCGACTTCAGCGCCAGACCATCCACCGCCAACTCTGATGTAGGCTCTGTGACCAGCGAGTTGACATCACGCAATCCATTCGAGTTTGAGAAGCATGCGTCTCGAGTCCCTCCACAGTTTGATGGAGCCGATGAAGCGAACGAGCCAGAAATTTATGTCACAAACGGCAGGACTCACTCGAGACTACAAAGTGGTGGTTCATTCCGCGACATGGGTGATGTTTCTGATTTTTCCGCCTCGGAAACTGAAGTGCCATATCGCAATGGTGGTCATTCCAGATACGTTTCTGAGGCTTCTGACTCAGATTATATGACCATGGCACCCCCACCTCGACCTGCAGCCCAGCAGCAGGGACAAAGCTCTTACAGCGTTGGTCACTTTCCTGATCTACCATTGCCTCCATCTGCAGCAGCGCTCTCTGGTATCGCTTCTGATCGGGAAATGGCTGTTGAGTTCCACCGCATGATTGATGGCCTCACCGGACAGCTGGAGTCTTTCAGAGATGTATATGATGAGTTGAAACCTATCACTGTTACTCGGCGACCAAGTCAACGACGTGAGAGAGATGACGATACCGCCTGAGGGGTTTCTCATACACCTTCAAGACGTATACGTTTGTTCAAGCTATCTATGATCTCCACAGTTCATACTCTTGTGTCTGCATTACACATATATCACTGTTTTCAACATCACGAAACGATCATCACGACTTGTAGTTATAGGATACGATATCACATTTGCGCTTTTACGTATCACGGTTTTCGCATCATACATACGGATAAATACAATACAACAAGCAGCAACATCTGGCATTCTACGAATGATCAAGAAGTCACCCATCTCTCAACAAGTACGAATAGTCAGAAACCTCGGTTTCCTCTCAAGGCCTGGCACCCCTTGCAGAAAGTTGGAGAATATACGGGACATTGTCTGCTTACACGAATCCACACCATCATAAAATCCTCTTCAAATGCCCCTTTTCCTTGATTTGCGTTTTGCATTTTTGTTTGTTTATTTTTTATTGCGAAGCGGTTACGTTACATTACATCGAGATTCATGTGGACCTGAATAAGGACATGGTGGACAACTACCACCAGATTTCGAACCTCGAGCCAACCAACCAAACCATACCATAGCATTGGCGTTTTGTAGCAGGAATGACTAGCTAGCTAGCTCATGGACGTATAGATGGATAAAGTCTGTAAAATTGTGCTTTCTTTTGCACTTATGCTTGCATTACCTCTAGCAATGTGGATGATGGGATACGGATTTGGAATTATTCATGAAAGGAAAGAAAGAAAGAAAAAAGGGGGGGGATGACTTCTGATTTCTCGGTAGAAGATTCTTGACGGGGCTGTAGCTGTGAACTATCCAGACGTCGAGCGAGATTTTTAGTTAGGATTCCTAGATAAAGAAAAATGAGGATTTGTTTCTTCAAATTTTAGTCTTCAACTTGTGATGATGTGAATGCCTTCGTTTTCGGCCGTGTTGAATAGTATCATACCTAAATGCATATATGGTGGCTCAGAGGTTTAGTCAATGACCACATCAACAAAGTTCTGCCACAAAGACCTAGACATTTTATTCCGGAGTTATACTACAAAGCTTGAGAGAGTGAGAACTTGGATTTGATGCAAGACTTATTATTATACTTTTGGTAGTACTGGTGGTACACATTGGTACCAGAGAGACGAATGGTATCATAAAGGTCCTCATAAACCTTAAGTCAGGAGCGACGCTTGTGAACATTAAGCTGTCTCATCCTCTCTGAAAGCACAAGATCCAAGATCCAAGCTCCAAACCTTCCCTCTCTCACCAACAACTCTATCCCCTAAAACTAGCCAAATCTCCCATAAGCAGCGCCTGATACTTCTCCACAGACTCCCCAATCCTAACCAGCACACTAGCAGCTAACATCCTGACGTTCTGATCCTCCTCCCCAGCTCCAACACCAACCCTTCCAAAAACACCCTCAACCCATTCCTGAGTTTCCAAAAGCTGCCTTCCATGTTCCTGTACTAATCGTCGTTTATCTTCATTCATCTCAAACATTGTGAGGAAGGAGAATAACATTGCTTCGATTACGATTATATCTCCGATCGCTTGTGTGCGGAGCCCTAGGAGTAAATCCCAGAATTCAGACGTCATTTGTGGTAAGGACAGGGTTGAAGGTCCGGAGAAATGGAGAAGGAGGGCAAGGGTCTTGATGAAGAGAGATAATAAGTGAGGTTGGAAAACTACGTTTGAGCGGGAAGAACCGTAGGCTTTTAGATGCATAAAAAACCGTCCTGTAAGAGGGAAGAAGAAGGATTCAGAGACAACTTTGGCGAGGGCGTTGGTTGTGGGTCGTTTACGGTTTGCTTCTACTGAGAGACGGGACGAGAAGGTGCGGACTTTTAAGATATCAGGACCGGAGAGCTTGTCGGCGAGAGTTGTGGCTAGGGGGGTTATCATTGTACGGGTGAGGTCTGTTGAGAGAGATTCGAGTTTGGGTGCTTCTGGTGACGGAGTGGCGTAGAGAGCGTGGGTTTTTGAAGGAAGTGATTTAGAGGGGAATGAGGAGGGCAGTTGCTTTGAAGTTGATGTATTTTCTTCGGTAGAAAATCCGCCTAGCTCTCGTGCTCCTAGCCCTAGAGTTGTGAGGATAGAAGCTCTTTGAGACAGTGAGTAGTCGCCGTCGAAGAACGTTTTCGAGAACCATTGGCCCATTTTCTGAGGTTGAGAAATGAGTATAGCTATCATGCCTTGTAAACGCATATCTGCAAAGTCCTCGATCTCATACTTGTTTTCCAACCCCACAAGAAGGGTTGCGAGCTCTTCTGCGTGAGAGCTAACCTCCGTTCCGAAGTTGGCTTTTCGTCTAATCAAAGAGGGAGCTGTCGCCAAGGCCAGTTTTTGTTTATCGTAATTCTCCTTATCTCGGAAGTAGTTGATGAGATCTCGAATGTAGACTGGAGTCGTAGGTTTATTTCGTGTGATTAATGTTGGATCTTCGTCAGAATCGTCGGCATCAGAATCAGGCTTAACATATGGTATGAGTTCATCCTCATCGGATTCTTCCTCTTCCTCGTCGTCTTCAATCTCCTCAATTGCAACAATTTTTGACGTCCCTCTGACCACCGTCGGCTTCGGCTGTGGAGGTCTAGGTTTCAATGCCTCTTTTCGCTTCTTCGGTACCTTCGATACTGTGCCTGGCTTGAGAGGATCAAGAGAACCTACAGTGTCTTGCACAATAACCAGATTTTTGTACCACTTTGCCTCCGGAGTGGCCAGTTCTTCCATTTTGAAATCCATCCGCTTATCTCCTTTATCCACAAGATTGGACAACGCTTCCCCAACAATCATACCCAGGAAACGGGCTCGAGGAGATGACGCTGCTAGTCTGTTCGAAATAGCATTCAAGTGAATCCCTGATCGCATAAGCATAGATAGTCGAAGTGGTGACTTTCGATGAACATATCCAGCAGCCAAAAGTAGTACTTGGGCGTGAGCTAATCATTAGGTCAGCGAATAGAACAGAAGCACACAAACCATCCAAAGACCATACCTTCTTGTTGCAAGATTGGAGTATGTCTGATATACAATTGGTCCCCGAACTGATGTAGGCTCTTTTCCAAGACTGTCTCAAGGTCACTTTTATCTCTTGATACAGCTGCAATTGCTGCACGCCGAATGGCAATGCCGTCTCCAACACCGGCCCCAGAAGAATTGGTCAACCACATAATTAACTGGTTCTTCCTCGTCTCCTCGTTCGCTACGACTTTGGTGATTAATACCGCCGCTGCTGAGACAACGTTGGCATCAGACTGCCACCAACGAGAATCATCCACAGAAGTGACCATTGCAGACAGATAATCTTTCGAGACGAGTTTGAGAATAGCATACAGGACATTGCGCTGCTCAAATCCAGGCAAAGCACCAGTTAGCCTTGAGAACTGAGCAGAGTAATCTTCGGACTGCAGGAGCAGGGATGTGAGAATCTCTTTCAAGATAGTCTCTAGAGAATAGTTAGTGCAACTCTATTCATCGGCGAAGTACTGATTTACCTGTATAACCTAGTCGGAATGCCTTTCCCAGGATCTCGCCACAAGCCTTCAACTCACTCTCAGAATCTACAGAAAGAGATTTTGCCCAATATGTGATATTGCGGCCCAACCAGCTGCTGTATGAAACGCCATCTGCAATCCAGAACTTTTGGCCAACACCCTTACTAGATTCATTAATTATGTCCTCTGCTTCAGCAGAAAACCCAAGAAGCTTTCCACCTCCAATCAGAGCTAGAGCTTCTTGCCACAGAACCTTCTGCTTCCCTGGAGTATTGGATGTCTTTGAAATAGTTTTCCAGATGTCTTCTGTTGTGTCATCCCCTTTAAGGAGTTCAGTCAACACCTGCAGAAGTATCTTGAGGTTTTCGGGAATGTTGGGGCCTCCAATAACCTTTTTGGTCTCCTTCGACAGTTGAATGAGCTCTTTCTGACGTAGCAAGACGGCATTGAGGCCAGTGACACTTCTCAAGCAACTCAGAACGAGCTCCAATTCTGACTCTCTCCCAGAGGGCTTTCGCTTTTGCTTCTTGACCCTCTCCAAGTCTTGTTGTCCATGTAAAACTGTCCAGTAGTTTGGGATTACATCCGACACAAGAACATGCACCAGTTGGGCCGCGATGGGACTTGGGGATCTGATATCAAAATTTGATTCTTTTCCATGCAAATACCGAAGAGTGAGACTCAAAGTCTCAAAATCTGGCTTAGCTTTGAAAATTTTCAAGGCTTCTTCTGGGCCAGATGCTTGAGAGGGCGGCTCTTGAATAGCCTTTGGAGGAGGGTGTGTAGTTTCGAGACTTTCTATCAAAGCATCTTCTTCTCTAGGGCGTGGGTTCCTGTATGATATACTCACTGGCGTGAGAATTCCATCCATGGCTCACATTAGTATATCATAGAAGCGCCGCAGAATTTTGATTTCGTGGTTGGAGCAGGATGTCTGTCATAGGAACAAAGAAGGGAAGCGCGCTCGCGACAGGCAGGCAGGACAGGACAGCAGGGAAAGCGGCACCCTTTGAAACTCTCTCTGGCAGGGTCGAAAGAGAAGCCGAAAGAGAAACTCACCATAACTTGTTTCATTTATTCAACCGTCTGGCTGTTATAAGAGTCGCACCAAGCTAAAATTTCCATAATCCAAGATTTGAGTCGCTCATACTAACTCAGCGACTTTATATTTTACAAGATACTGTATCTCTAGCCGCTTTTATGTCTACTTGGGCGCTTGTGATAGCGCTTACCTTCTTCTTATCGTCGGAAACACCTCCCTCATACACTCATTCAGCTCGCCTTCCGCACCCTCCCCACCATTACCTTCACACTTTGTGGCCAACATGTCTCAACCCGTAATGATAGAGGCTACCATTCCGCCAGAAGTCCAACAATCCACAAAATGGTATGTCTCGTCCAAGTTAGACAGGAATCTTTCTACCTGACACTATTTTCAGGACCTACCTGAACAACATTCGCAGAAATGCTGGTCCTTTCACAGCAGAAGGCTTTGACGGTGGAGAGGAGTCCTTGGCTCTTCTGGATGACTTGAAAGTACTGTAGGTAATATTTCAAGCTCTTTAGAATCATATGCTAATACGTATTCCTAGCGTAATGTATGTTTTATAGCCTCTAAACAAACGAAGCCTGCGCGGGGTTCTGTCACTAACATACAAAAGTGGTGCTGGAGGTCTTGGTTGCGAAATACTGAAGAATCTGGCTCTCTCGGGCTTCAAAAAGATAGATGTGATAGACATGGGTTGGTTGCAAACAGAGCCTCCACGTAGTCCGCCAACTGATAGCATGTAGATACCATCGATGTCTCAAACTTGAATCGCCAATTCCTATTCCGCCACAGCGATGTTGGGAAGTCGAAAGCTGAGGTTGCAGCAAAGTTTGTAGAAAAGAGGGTTAAGGGAGTTTCCATCACACCGCATAATTGTAGGATTCAAGACAAGGATAGCGAGTGGTACGCCGGGTTTGCAATTGTGATCTGCGGCTTGGACAGTATCGAAGCTCGTCGTTGGATCAATGCTATGCTCGTTAGTTTGGTGACCGATGATAACCCAGAGAGTCTGAAGCCATTGATTGATGGAGGCACTGAAGGTACGCAACTCAACCCAGGAGGGCCATAATCCTAAAACGGCAGGACTAACTATGACAAGGTTTTAAGGGCCAGTCAAGGGTCATACTTCCAACAATGACATCCTGCCTTGAGTGCCAGCTAGACATGCATGCACCGAGAGCTGCGGTCCCACTATGCACACTCGCAACGATTCCTCGCCAACCCGAGCATTGTATCGAGTGGGCTCACATCATTGCTTGGGAGCAGGAAAAGCCATTTCCAGAAGTCGACAATAAATTGGATAATGACGATCCCGAGCACATTACTTGGCTATATCAAAAGGCACTCGCACGAGCACAAGAGTTCAATATCTCCGGCGTAACTTACTCCATGACTCAAGGTGTTGTGAAGAATATCATACCAGCTATCGCGTCAACAAATGCAATCATTGCTGCGAGTTGCTGCAACGAGGCATTCAAGATAGCAACTGGCACGAACCCATGTCTTGCTGGAATGGATCCCATTATGGAAAATTACATGATGTATAGTGGCAACGATGGTATTTACACCTACACTTTCTGTCACGAAAAGAAAGACGACTGTCCCATCTGTGGTAATAGGCCCAAGAAGTTGGTCGTTGATCCTGAGTCGACTCTGAAGGAATTCATGGAATCATTGGCCGAGCGAGCTGAAGCACAACTAAAGAACCCTTCGTCAATTACAACCGGAGAAGGCAAGTCGATTTACATGAAACACCCCGAAAGTCTGGAGATAAAGACACGACCCAACCTAGAAAAGAAGCTCAAGGATCTCTTCGAAGCCGGTGACGAACTGGGAATTAGTGATCCTGGGTTTGACAAAGTGTTCAGATTTGACATTGTCTTCGGGTGAAAGACAACGGGGACCAATATTGCTCACTATGAGCGTTAGATGATTTCAGATATCCATTATATTGGCAAAACTGCTGGGCGTTAAAATATGGAGTTGGTAAACGAGGTTGCATTGCTTGGAGCGAGCCTGCATTTAAGATAATGAACACGAGATACCACATAGAAGCTTATGATAAGTGCATGTGCTAAAAGTGATTCTTTTTTTACAATAAGCATTCGTCTGGATTGAGGAGCTGGTGGGCTTTATTCAAGTCAGTTACACAAGGAAAGTAAGTTACTCAAATTAGTGAATAGAATGCTCGTCAGAGCAGTGCTCTGGTTGAATATAATTTGCAACACTGTACATAAGCGGAGTGCACACATAGAAGTTGCTACTTTTCCCCTCTAAACCTCACTCTGAATTTTAGGTGGCCGTCTACAAGTCCATCCAACGCCAAATCCACCGAAACTCCTGTAAATGCTCTTGAACCTTGAAATCGCTATACCAACAGATCCATCCATTATGAAGTCATATCCTTCATCGCGAGGAGCAAGTCATTGCACCTTGCCTTCATTTGGTTGACGGACTCTATGAAGAGCTCGTCGCTTTGCCATTGTCCGGAACTCTCCACGGAGAAGATGAAATGATCTCTCACTCGGCCAAGCTTGACCTTGCCCTGAAATTCCTCGTGCCGTAGAACCTCTCTGCTGACAGTATCCTTCATAGCATTCACCACCACCGGCCTCTCCTCTCCTTCATGGCCTTCATACACCGCTCCCTTCTTCGCATCCTCCTTTGTGACTTTCTGGATCTCAACAACTCCATTAGGAAAGCATCGAGCGAACTTGCGAGCATCTTCGCCCAGAATAGGCTTTACGATTTGAATAGTGGGAAGAAGTCTGTATGATGCTGTGGCTACTGGAGAGAACTTCGCATGGTCGCTTCCCTTTCCTTTTATAGCATGCATTTCAATATCAATACACTGCCCAGGTCTCAACTTCGCAACCAGAATGTCAGGGTAAGCTGGTACAATAGCATCGTCGCCGCTGAAGTGCTCATTTTGTCTGCCGAACGGTTTGAACTTGATATCCTTGGCGTAGACGTGCGCATTGTGGTATGCCTTCAGTGGATCGGTCTCACCCTTCGCAGCATCAGGATTCCGCGTACATTCAACGTTTAGCGAAAGAACGACGGTATTGTAATCGAAATTATTTTTGAACTGGTCTTCGGTCTCTGCAGGTTTTCTCCACCAAGTCATCCATTCTTGAATATCTCTCCCTCCTTTGAAAGGTACAAGACCCAGCCGAGCACAGAGGACTTCGTCTTGAACAATGGAGGTATTGTTGTTCACAAAGCAGTATTCGATAGCTAGGGTAGGTATTTCTGCGATCATGATGCGCCGGAAGGCATTAGCGACCGAGGCATCAATACCTATGATTGAGAATTCGGCGTCGAGCTTCTTATTCTTGTGAAATTGGACTTTGAGGTTTTCCTTGAATTTCTGGAGGTCCCACGCATGGTCTTCACCGGGGAAATGGCCTGGGAAGTCGACGGAGCCTACATCTGTGACGGTTTCTGCATTTACTCCTACAATCTGTATATGTTAGTTTTGAAGCATATTTAAGGAAGGCATAATCAAATTACCCTCCGCGCCTCCAGCACTTCCTTCGTCGGTCGTTGTTTTCCTGTAATGGGCACCATTGTTATGCAGATTAAAAAGACTGGTATCGCGGGGGAGAACAAAAAATTATTGAACCGAGAGAACGAGGCTGCGCGATAGGCCCGGAACGGGGAAACCTAAGCGGAGGAGCTGCACGAAGCCTCTAGCCAATAGCATGCCTAGGAAATAGCTGACCTCACCAAAAGTTAGCTTGGAGTTCGTGAAGTCAACGACGACGACAGAGGGGCGAAATACCATCAAGGCCAGGTCAATCTCCACTCCCTCAATTGCAATTGCAAAGCTCTCCAGAGGTTTGGTCACATCACCTACCATACCCTCGCCCTCCTCCGCAATGGCAGCATCCATCACCCGGCTGGCCGGCCGAAGTGCAAAGAGGCTTTGTCTACGACCTGCGACCCCGAAATACTCGGCACCACGAGCTTCAATACGCGCATTCTCCGCTTCCCTCCCTCGAAAGTACGCTGAGCCCTACGAAGGAACCCGATTGATCCCAACCGACGAGAACTTCTCCCACCCCACCAATCCAGACGACACTCAGCATATCAACATTACCCCCGATTCGAATTTGCAAGATGGAGAGAATATTGAGAACAGAAAGATCCGGCATTACACTGTGAACTTTGGGCCTCAGCATCCTGCAGCTCACGGTGTGTTGCGCTTGATTCTGGAGCTCAATGGAGAGGAGATTGTTAGATCTGATCCACACGTGGGACTCTTGCATCGAGGCACAGAGAAGTTGATTGAATACAAGACATACCTCCAGGCTCTGCCATATTTCGATCGATTGGACTACGTCTCTATGATGACCAATGAACAATGCTTTTCATTGGCCGTTGAGAAACTCTTGAACATTGAGATCCCGGAGCGAGCGAAGTGGATTCGAACTATGTTTGGGGAGATTACTAGAATCTTGAACCATCTGATGTCTGTCTTATCTCACGCTATGGATGTCGGTGCACTTACTCCTTTCTTATGGGGGTTTGAGGAACGTGAGAAACTTATGGTAAATGATGTCTATTGATGCTGTGCAAAATTGCCTGCTAAAACCAGCGCTAGGAATTCTATGAACGTGTATCTGGTGCCCGTCTTCACGCTGCCTATGTTCGACCAGGTGGTGTCCACCAAGATATCCCTGTTGGTCTTCTTGATGATATCTACCAATGGGCTACCCAATTTGGAGACCGTATCGATGAGACTGAGGAATTGTTGACCGACAACCGTATTTGGATTGGTAGAACTAAGGGTGTAGGGGTTGTTTCAGCGGCAGATGCACTAAACTTGTCCTTCACTGGTGTGATGCTTCGGGGATCTGGAGTCCCATGGGATGTCAGAAAGAGCCAACCCTATGATGCGTACGACCAAGTAGAGTTCGACGTACCAGTTGGAGTGAACGGAGATTGTTATGACCGATACCTGTGCAGAATGGAGGAGTTCCGACAATCCCTTAGAATCATCCACCAATGTCTGAACAAGATGCCCGCAGGCCCGATCAGAGTAGAAGACTATAAGATCTCACCACCACCCAGAGCCGCAATGAAGGAGAACATGGAAGCCTTGATCCACCACTTCTTACTCTTCACCAAGGGCTATACTGTCCCCCCAGGGGAGACATACTCAGCTATCGAAGCTCCAAAGGGTGAGATGGGTGTTTATGTTGTTTCGGATGGAAGTGAGAGACCTTATCGCTGCAAAATTCGGGCTCCAGGTTTCGCTCATTTGGGAGGCTTCGACCAGATTTCTAGAGGTCATTTGTTAGCGGATGCTGTTGCCATTATCGGGACGATGGATCTAGGTACGTACATTTCCCATTCTGACTAATTTCTCTGTAATGCTGTCTGCGCAAATTTAAGTATCCCCCGAGAGATGTTTGTTGCACAAGAGGTTATCGCTACCCAAGTGGGTGAAGTAAAAGCAGCCGTTGGCGGTTTATTGAACGAGATGATAGGGATATGAGAATGATGCTGACTTTTTCTCTAGTATTCGGTGAAGTTGATCGATAAGAGGGGAGTAGATGATTGTATTGTACATAACAAGTAAAACATTTTCACGGCGCCTTTCCCCTTTGTTGTATGAATCTTTGTGGTGCTGAGTTAGTATGTATCACCTCAATTAGAATGGAAAGTACTCACAAAAAGTTTTGCTCCGTTATGCCGAGCCTCGTCGGCCTTGGTGCATGGTGCTGGAGGCAACTACAGCTTGAGTTGTGCTTCGTTGACAACCTTCTCCACTTCCATTGCTCTCAATGTTACTGGCTTCCAGGTTTGTGGGCGATTTTGGTCCGCAATCAAAGATTTTAGTCTGGGCCTCTTTTCCCTTGTTGGCCATAGCCTGGTCTCCTTGGGATAACTTCTCTGCGTATTCGAGCTGCATATCTATACTCTTGCTCTTGAAGGCGAGCACTCCCTCCGTCTCATTTGCCTTGCCCTTGTCCTTGTCGGCTGTATAAACTCTAGCTTCTTCGGACCTCTTCCCAACCTCGGTGCCATAGTTTTCTTCTTTGCCCGAAGTGGGCAATTCATGTGCCTCTTGCGCCCCAGGGTCTTGGGTTCCAGCAGTCGAGCATGCGGCGTGTCCGCTGACTTTATCATCGGAAGCTAGAAACTCCTTTGTCGCCTTTGCTCTCTCGGCTTCATGGCCCTTGGGAGTCCAAGTGGTTATCCTCAACTCAGATAACCCATTTTCAACGGCCTCTTTCCCAGTGAAAGACTCTCGTCTATCGCTACGATATGTTCGTTGACCACGTGGTGCCTTTGGAGCATTTCTCGGGGCGCTCCATTTATTGCCTTGGTAGTTGCTATGCCGCGTCTGAAGTGTAGTAGCTGGTAGAGACATTTGCTGTGGAAATACAGAGCTCTCTGGATGATATTTCATACCATTAGCGCCAGCATAGCCACCGTATGGTTGAAATGTATTTGGAAAGCTGTAGTTCTGGTCATCCATTGAAAAGCTGAAATGAGAGGTTGGGTCTTGCTGGTCGATGCGTGTGAGTGCTGTTGATGATGCAGGATACGTTCGCTCCTTTGCCGTTGGCATACTGTTACCATTGAGGTTCATGTAGGGAGGAACGGTGTTCTCTACTGTAGGAACGTTGCTACCAAAAGGCGATTGAACTGTATTTTGATGTCTCACTGCGGAGGTACCTGGTCTCTCGTTAGGTGATTTTGGAATGTTGAGGTCTAGCAGCATAACGAAATCTTACCTAATGCAGCTTGTCCCTGGCCATAACTCGGATAAGTACCGTGGTTAAAATTGTCACCAGACTGCTTCGAAAACTCTTCGGGGATTGAACGTTCGTATCCAGGGCGTGGGTTCATGTTGAGATGATCTGGCATAGGTCGATGATATGTACCTTCAGAAGCATAGCCATCAGAGGTAGCCTTCCTAAAGTGCTTTGGATGCTGATTTGATGCGTATTCAACAGGATGACCAGGACCAACTCGGAATCCGACATATGACGAGTGACAACTACCAATATCAGAAACTACAAGCTCAGGGCTCGGAACTTGTGTCGTGGAGCTGCTGTTTTCGCTGTTGGATTGGTAAGGGTACAGGAGTGAGTTGGGCACGTACACAGGCTCTACTTGCTGATTGACAGAGACATGCGGGCCTATGCTCTTTGGTCTCATGTACGTAGAGTTGGTGTTCATCGTGCCCCAATATTGATCGGGCGAGCTGTACGCGCCACTTCCCACCCCATACTGGCCGTAACCTGATTCAGATCCTGCTACCATGGTTGGTCCCTGATACCCAGTATTTCTCCATTCATTCGCCGTAGCCTGAGGTCCCCAGTTTTGCTGACGGTTATTCCAAGACTCGCCCGTGTTGCCATTGTGTTCATTGACTTGAAAACCTCTGCCACCTTCAAGGTTCTTCCGACCTTTGCCACCACCGGGGCGTGCTCTCATCTTGCGATGTGTATCTGTTGGTATTGGAGTCTGGTTATCTCGTTGAAGGGGAGCGAGTGCATATTCTCGACGTATATTGAAGTTGGTGGCACACATACACTCCCCACGCTCATGCTGTTGTCGATGTTGCTCTTCTCTTGCCAGAACTTCCTGGTTCCAGACCACGCGACTACATGCTGGGCAGTTGGAGCTGGTCGGGATTGGAAGCTCTGCAGGATGAGGGCATGCAGGATATTCGCTGGCTTGGAGAGTTATGGGGCAGAGTCGAAGAGTTGGTATGGAGCAATGGCCACAGGTGAATCCGTAAAACTCTTTGACACACATCGCGTTGGTTGCCAAGTGGCAAGCAGATATTGGACGGATTCCTGCAGCAAATATCAGCGGAAACGTTGCCGTGGTTGGTTGAGCATAAAAGCTATTGAATAGAAACGTAAAAGTTTTGGTGGAAATACAAAATATTTGATAGAAAGACTACAAAAGAACGGGAAGTACGCGCACTGATTCAAGCGTGAAGACGTACTTTCGACTCAGTCAGTGCAACGGTTCCCTAGAGGGGGAAACAAACAGTTGCAATCTAAGGAAACACAAGGAATAAGTGGATGATGAATTGCGCACTGGTATCAGTATAGAGACATACTCTCAATCCATTTTGTCCAACAGTGCTCATAGGGGAAAGCAAAAAAGTTGTGTTCTAAAAAATACACAAGGATTGAGTGAATGGTGAATTGCATGCATCATGCTGACATGGGCTGAGCTCGATGATAGGAGTTTATAAGGATTCGGAGGAAGAGAATCCACTGACCAAGTGGCTTCCATTTTCCTCTAGAATATTTTATGCAGATAAAGGAAATGGAGGGAGAAGTGTATAGAGGGAAGCAGAGCCACAGACTAGGTGACTCGGTTAAGGACGCCCAACGGTGGTTGCGGCAGAACACAGAATTGTGATGGATTAAGCGACCGAATACATGGAAAGAACTTTTGTGCCAGAAGAGCAATTCCGTGAATTACTCGACTCCGTTGCTTCACATCCCCAAGAAACATTGATGTCGAGTAGAAGTGTTCAACTCTATAAAGAAGAAAATAGCATCTGCAAAGAAATTGGGAAGGTGAAACGTGAGAACGTACTGTTGACACACCGTTCCTCTCGTCTTCTCGGTAAATCTGCAAGCCTGAAGTAAAGATGTTTACTACAGAATATCAGTATACACGATCAGCTGAGAGGAAGTCCAAGGCAACATACTGGGGTTTAAATTGGTTGGGTTGGGTTTGGTAAGGATGTTGTCCTAACAAATATCAGTCGCAAGATTTCATCCAGACCGAGATCAGCGAAAAATTCGTACCAAGAGGTGCTTGCGCTCTGACAGTAAAGGTTTTGTTGGTAGTAAGCGTGCAGATAATGAATAGTTAGAGTAAAGATAAAATTATCCAAAACCTCCAAGTTATGAAAGGGGTGCAGGGTGCTGAAAGAAGAAGCGACGATTCGTTGTTGTCTGGAAGAAGTCGCCAGGAAGTTCCGTGTCTTAAATAAGTCTAGAGTTCTTTTCCGGTAGGATCCGCCTAGGTCAAAAATGCTTTAGGCAACGACAATTCTTCAGGTTTTGAGTGAATGGCCAAACAAGTCGCTGGTGATAAATTCTCACATGGAGCCCTTTCATATGAGGGAGAAGTGAAGCGTGGTTGCTGAAATTAGAACTTCCTTGAGTTGCCCAAACTAAGTCAGTTACTCAGCTCGAACATACCGAACGGCCCATCTAAAATATCACAAATACCATTCCTCGGACTTAAATAACTAAATACTTAACAATCACTGGGTCCACACTACCGCTACTAAAAGGAAGTTTCGGAATTCTTCTAAGCTTTGCCAAGAAATTTCGAGACGGAACGAACTCACTACACCACCAACCAGCTCATTTATTTGTCTTAGAGATTTACTATTAAACTTTGACCTCAAAATTTAATCTTACGTATCCATAGCTCCATTATTAAATCTCCGTATTGCTATCTAAGGTGGTAGGTAGGTTGATTTAGCAACTTAAAAGGGGCCTCGCTTAAAGATCGCTTAGGCGAGGCTCAACCCCTATCAGGGGAAGTGTTGTACTAGACAAACGCGGAAGTTCTTGTTTGCCCTAAAGTTGTCCTAAGGAGGCTCTATCTTTATCAATAACCTTTTTTATGTTTGAAAAAGAGCCCTGGCTTGTTATCTGAACTGTGTTTGCAAGAGGATCCAAAGGAACCTTAGACGTGCTCAAATCGTCCTACAATACCAACACTGGAAACTCGAATCCACTGTGCGGCGTAGTAAAACACTACCGTAAGAATAGGCTTATAAGAGATCATTTCGAATAGGTATTTATTCAGACATAAAAGATGGATTTGGGTAACTCAGTTGATTTGGTCATTTGAGTAACTCACTTCCCGTAATTAAAATGATCCCCTATAAATCAATTCGTACGGTATGTGAACTTTACTTCTAACGACTTTGTAATACTATACACACCTGAGACCCTACGGCAACAGCTCTTCGTCTCTCCTAGGAAATATAATTTGACAACTTGTTACATTATCCATGCACAGGACCTTTCTTTACTCTCCTCTACATACACACCAGCATCCTCGGTCCACGAATGGTGCCGAAAACACATGATAATCGTGAGTAGCAGAGTTTTTGGTCACTTGTAATGTTTAGTTCATGCCTTATTTCATGAACAATATATTCTTATGAAACTTTAGATTTATTGGTTAAATTCCTTGGTGGGTTTTATGTTGTGTTCGTAGTCTTTATACATCACTGTGGCATGTACTTTCCAAGTTTTCTACTGTTTTTGAGAGCGAACTTTACAATTACAACTGCCTACCTTCAAGTATCGATAGATGTATTAGCAAGATTCCGGTATTCATGGTTGACTAGACATTCCTCCCATCTCTGTCAACTATTTCAGTACGGACATAACTTGGATGGAATATGAAGGCAAGACCAGTAAGGGCATCAACTTAGCCGATGCCAAACTCAAAATCGAGGTTCTAGATCTTTTATACATGAATGCTATTCCTTGGTTAGATGTACCGTATCAGATGAGATACGGTGACTTGAGGACAAAACGTCACATATTTCAAAGTATACGAAAATATTACCGAGTACAGGGCAACTCTACCTGAAAATATGTGTACACAAAGATTAAGTTGGATTTCAAGTTCATCTGTAGCACTCGGAAGTATTCATCGCCAATTCATACACGCTGAGCTACTACTACTTGATTTGGCACAAAATACTGCCCAGTAGGCCGCCTTCTGAAGGGCTCGCTTAGAATATGTGTGTTTGCCCATGAAATATTCACTTCAGCTATTCTAGCTCAACAAACAGAAAAGGTGTTGACCGGAAATCACATGGTTCACATATTGAAACTATAGCACTGAATATATCTTTATTTTGTCTCTCGTATAGTATAGAATTGTCTTATATACGTAAAGCAAGCTACATAAACCTTATATATCTAAAATAGCTTATTTTATATAGTATTTAGGCCTTTTCCGATGCCTCCCACTCTATATAAAAAACCTACTAGTCGGCATCTTATCTAGACGGCTAGTACTTACAATTCACGCGTTTTATGCATATACAATTTCCACTATATCAAAGTTCCATAAAAGGTGTATGCACTTATGGGTCAATGGTATCAAGTCAAATTCTATTTAAGAGGAGGAGGTAACCAATGGTTCACCAATCCCACTTACGAATACGAAAACACAGAAGACAAAACAAACTTGTTAGCCTCTTGACTGGTGATTTAAAATACTGGGTTTGTTCTCGTGAGGTGCAAGGAAGTCGCCGAAGAACGAGTTTTTTTCTCTTTCAGTTTCAAAGAGTGTTTTGGTGTGATTTTTGGCTAATCTTTTATATGCTCGGTTATTGTGGTGTCGGTTTACTTCATCATCAATATATTAATCTCTTCCTTGGGTTCTCTGTCGTGGTATAAATCGTAGTTGATTCCTAATAACTAGGTCGAGTAGTAGTCTGGTTATACTCGTCCGTATACAAAGACTAGTCCCAATTGGGCTAGTAGCGCGGCGCGGCCCGGCTGGGCGCGGCCTTTGATTGGCCCAGCATGTTGCTGGTGCGCTAACATAATACACACGTGATATGGGAAATCAACGTTCCAACATGTGGAGACTACCCTTTTTAACGAATTGTTGATACCTCGCGATCTGTTAGGTTCTTAATGCGGAAACGAGAAATTGACTTGCTTCAAAGACTATGGAAGGTTATTGGGATATTTTGGGAAATTTGAAACTGTTAAAGGCCTTTAAATCAAGTAAGTTACTTACTGAATTCAAGCTAATTAGTACAGAAAAACTTTCGGTATCTATTAGAATAGAGACAGTGATAAGCTTTCTAATATAACATTATTTTATAGCACCTTAAAGGTTCTCTTTAAAAAGTTCAATTTTCCCAAAATGTCCCATAACTTTGTACACAATTCTACCTCAAATACTATATGTCACTCAATGGCTGATGATCAAAGTGTGAATGGGTGCAAAATCCCTTCTTATAGGTATGAGATGAAGTGAAATGAGATTTCATATGAATCAAAGCTAGGCTCATAACCGGAAGGTGGTTATTCACAACCTGGGTCTCCATTCGACTATAAGTACCTCGGATTCCTGACTTCTTTGACCTCCATAGAACGCAATTAAAGCCATAGTAGCAAGCAAAAATCCCTTTGATTCCAATTACATCAACAACGCCAAAATGTGCTTCCGGTACGTCTTCACTCACAATTGCCACCACGCAGGTCACGGCCCAATTCTACGCTGTCCATATGCCTCATCCAGTGTCATCCCACTACAGCACAAGCTTACAGAAACCTCTCTCAATCTTCCAATATCCTGTCCCTTCTGCAATAACCGTAGCCTCAGCTGTGCCCCAGGAGCAGGAGTTCTTACCATCATGAGTACCAACCTTGAACTACGCTGGGAGATACTCCGGACCTGCTTCATTGACGAACTAAAGTTGGATGACTGGAAAGGTGGTTACAACTACATGAATGGGAATTGGATACCAATGGCTTGGATACCTAGACCCGGGGGAATTGTGACAGAGTTGCATGTTGCAGAGTTGCAGATGCTGGGTTTAGGAGGACCATGGGAATGGGAGGGGATCGAAAAGATTATTAGGGTAGAGAGTAGGTGGAGACAGAGAGGTCATCGCAGCGCCAGGAGTCGATTGCCTGCGATGCTGAGTGAGCTCAGGGGCAGAATTGGGGAGGGGGGACAAAGTGTGCCCTCAGAGTAGACTTACACGCTATGGTGAGCATCGAATTCATTGAATTTGTCAACCTCAAAAGAACACCCTGCCGACACGTCTTCCTGAATCGCTCAATTTGATGAATCCCTTACCAAAGCGCGCTTTATTCAAACCAAGTGAGTACTCAAACCAAGTAAACAATTTAAGTCGACTGACTGTCTGACCTGGCTAGAAGTGAATTTCTCAAAATAGATAAATTGCGTAAACAGCGAGTTGCTTATGTCAAGTAAGTTAATTTGCTAAATTCATGAATTATGCAATTCATGAGCACTACAGCACTGAACTCATCTTGTGTTGGAGTTACCGCCAAAACGCAGAGAGGATATATATATATATTACTTGTTTACTGCAGGCAAAGAGCAAAGTAGACGGTTAGGTTTTCCGCATTAAAAGCCACATCAGAGTCAGTAGTCTTGCTGAAGTGACCTTGAAACACAGCGTTTCCATTATAAGAATTGGTTTCATAGGTACACAAAGGGAATCAATTCTAATGGCCCACAGTGACCCAGCTAAGAGTACATATCCACACAATCTCCACTCTACTCCTCTGAAGCAGCCGCACCAGTAATAATCTCGACCAACTCTCCAGTAATGACGGCTTGACGTGTTCGGTTGAACAGGATCTGATACTTACCGATCATGTCACCGGCGTTCTTCGAGGCGTTCTATATCATGTTAGTAATGCTTATTGGAAGGACTAATTCTGACACTTACGTCCATAGCGTTACGACGGGCAGATTGTTCACAAGCGTGTCCCTCAGCAAGAGCCCAGAAGAGGGAGTTGGCAAGGGCGTATTCACGCATGTTGGAGAGAACTTCATCATCAATCTCGAAGGCGGAGAAGTTGGCTATACGATTGCTGTTAGCATAGGTTCTCATGCTGCGGATTGCAGAATCTTACGGGAAGCAGCAATGGCTTCCTCGGAGAAAGCCTCAATTGGGGTGGCCTCGTAACTTGTAGCGTTGATAAACTTGTTGTACACGATCCGGATGGAAGCGTAGTCGGTGGGCAGGAGACTGATTTGATCCGCAATAGCCTGTGCATCAGAGAATGTGGGGATATCCTTTCCAACACCAGCGAAGGACAAGACAATGTTCTTAGAGTTTGAACGACCAAGTTGGGCTTTGCACTTCTCTCCCACCACAACAATATCCGCATTTGGCATGTCAATGAGCATCTTGCGGACACACTTTGACAAACCGGAATGAATACCACCACAAAGTCCCTTGTCGGAGCTGGAAACAACAATCAAGGTCTTCTTATCATCTCCCTCCAGAGGCTTTGTCTCAGCCTTTTCGAAAACAGTGTTTGATGTTTGTCCGTAGGCTCGCGAAGTAGTCATGGCACGTTGGGCACGGGTGAGCTTGGTGGAAGCAACAATCTTCATGGTATTGGTGATCTTTTCGATGTTGCGAATGGACTTCAGTCTGTCCTCGATCTCACGCAGAGTTGCGAAGGTTGCGGCATTGGGGGCAATCGGCCTGCTCAAATCAAACATATTAGCTCTAGTACTTTAATAGTACGCAATCCGATTTTGAGCATTGTGAAGCTGCCATCTTCAGCACCGTTGACGGAGCTCCCTTACCGGGCAGAGGCCACAGCTCCAGCACGCAACGCCGGACGAGCAGCTCTTGAAAGCATCTTGGTGAACAAAGGCGTCAATGTTAGGCCTTCGTAATTCGAGATTCAATTGACCTGGGTTCGAGATCAATTGATGGGAGTAGTGTACGTCGGGTTCTCGGTTGGTTGCTCTTGCGGCGGAACGTTGTAAATTCTAGCGCTCACCTTTGACTTTGAGTGCCTCAGGCAGGCACGCCTTAGAGAGAAATCCGTTCTCTCGATCGAGTCCCCGTCCTTTATGATTCTACGCCTTCCCTTTCTACAACGCTTGCTATTCAAACGTTTTCCCTTTGTCATAGCACGGAAGTCATTGCATACTTCTATTCTACGCGCTCAGAGGCAGGTTCTTACCTTTTCCGCGGTATTTTCGCGTTAACTTCAACATTTATTGACACCTATTCAGCTCTTTTCCAGGTTTCACACACTACATTCCTTCACCTCCGCTGTTCCCGGCTGTCAAAATGAGTTCTAGCGAGTTGTCGGATGACGATATGCCTTTGGCAAGATCGAATGGCCGTGGTGAGTGAGCCAATCTTCCTCCCGTCGAGTACTCAGTGCAGCCTTCCGCCTGCTCCAGCCTAAAAAGCCATCTCTGGGCCAGCGCCACTCCCTTCTTGCAACATCGAATACCTGTCTTGCGTTATTCACATTCCATTATGGCTGACTCTCTTAACCCAGTCTCTGAGGCCCATATTTCGAAGAGAGTCGACTCAGCCATGGATAAAGTCGCAGATAAGACTGAGCCCGAACCACCAGGAGTCTCAGTTCGGAATGGTCCAGTCGTCGAGAAGATGGACGTTGACGAGCCTGCGACAAATGGAACTGCGAAGCGCAAAGCACGGAGCAGTACTGGCAAGGCTGTGAACTACAATGTGGATGGCAGCGATGGAGAAAGTGACGATGCGCCATTGGTATGCGAACATCTCTCAATATAGTGGGGATTAATTCAGTGGATCACCTTTGCTGACGACAGACATAGGCCAAACGCCAGCGGACGAAGAAGGAGACAAAGAAAGTTATTGATTCGGATTCTAACGACGAGCCTTTAGCCAAAAAGAGTCATGCTGCCTTACCATCAAAGAATACTACGTCTGCTTTGGGCTTAGAATCATCTGATGATGATGAGCCCTTAACCGCAAAATTATCCAAGCAGAAGGCGGGAATCGAGAAGAAGGCAGAGAAAGAAGCCAAAGCAATTCGCGCCAAGGAAACTGCTGCCAAGAAAGCAGCCCCGAAGAAGAAAGTGAAGAAGGAAGAATCTGACAGCGAAGAAGATATCAAACCCAAATCCAAGCGGAAGTCAAATGGAACTACAAAGAAGGCGAATGGCGTGAAGAAGGAGGAATCCGACTCTGACGCACCCCTCACGAAAAAGGCGATAGCGAAAAAGACAAACGGCAAAGTGAAGGCTGAACCCGATACTCCTGCTAAGAAGGCTAAGGCTAAAGCCAAAGATTCCAAAGAGGGCAGTGAAGATGTAGAGGAACCTTATCGTTGGTGGGATGCGCCAAAGAAGGAGGATGAAAGTATCAAGTGGGACACACTGGAGCATAACGGTGTTATTTTCCCTCCGGAATATGAGCCCCTTCCAAAGAATGTCAAACTGAGATACGATGGAGTTCCGCTCACACTCTCTATTGAAGCTGAGGAGATCGCTGGCTTCTTCGGCGCTATGTTGAATTCCACCCACAACGTCGAGAATCCAACCTTTCAAAAAAACTTTTTCGCTGACTTTACGGAGGAAGTTAAGAAAACTGGTGGTGCAAAAGACCCAGATGGTAACAAGGTCGCCATTAAGGAGTTTTCTAAGCTAGACTTCAAGCCAATTTTCGAATACTACGATGCCAAGAGTACGGAACGAAAGGCTCGATCAACTGCAGAGAAGAAGGCAGAAAAGGCACAAAAGGATGAGCTCGAGAAGCCATATGTGACCTGCATCTGGGATGGCCGCAAAGAGCAGGTTGGCAACTTCCGCGTCGAACCTCCTGGACTTTTCCGTGGTCGTGGTGAGCATCCAAAGACCGGGAAGGTCAAGCGAAGAGTCATGCCCGAGCAAATTACCATTAATATTGGCGAAAATGCTACGGTTCCCGCTCCTCCTGAGGGCCACAAGTGGAAGGCCGTCCAGCATGATAATAAGGCCACCTGGCTTGCAATGTGGCAAGAGAATATCAACGGCGCCTACAAGTATGTCATGCTCGCAGCCAAGAGTAGTATCAAGGGTCAAAGCGATTACAAGAAATTCGAAAAGGCAAGAGAGTTGAAGAAGCACATTGACCGCATCCGAAAAGACTACACCCAGGATCTCAAGGCTGAGCTTATGGCTGATCGTCAACGAGCTACTGCAGTCTACCTCATTGATAAGTTCGCATTGCGTGCTGGCAACGAAAAGGATACAGAGAATGAAGCAGAAACTGTCGGATGTTGTTCATTGAAATATGAGCACATTACACTGAAGCCACCGAACACTGTTATTTTCGACTTCCTAGGAAAGGACAGTATTCGATTTTATGATGAAGTCACGGTCGAGCCTCAAGTCTTTAAGAATTTGAAAATCTTCAAGAAGGCTCCCAAGAAGGATGGCGATGACATCTTCGATCGTCTTAATGTAAGTCTCAGTTGTAACCGCTCATTGTATTCCAACTAACTGATATGTCTAGACTGGTCAACTCAACAAGCATCTTACCAACTACATGCCTGGTCTTAGTGCGAAGGTCTTTCGTACCTATAACGCCTCCTTCACTATGTCAACCCTCCTGAAGGAACTCAAGAACAACGATGCCTCAATTCAAGAGAAAGTCAAGCTGTACAATGATTGCAATCGTAAAGTTGCTATTCTCTGTAACCACAAGCGGACCGTAGGCGCTGGTCACGAAGCTCAGATGGAGAAGATGACAGATAGGATCAAAGGCGTGAAATATCAGAAATGGCGCACTAAACAGATGATTCTAGACGTTGACCCAAAACAGAAGAAGAAGAAGGGTGCCGAGTATTTCGAGCTTGATGATGACCTCGACGAGGCCTGGATCCTTGAGCACCAAGCTTTCCTTGTACAGGAACAGCGTACGAAGATTGAGAAAAAGTTCGCCAAAGAGAATGAGAAGCTTGCTGCTGAAGGAGAGAAGGAGATGAAACCCAGGGAGCTCAATGAGAGACTCCAGGTTGCCGACGAACTTGAGAAGAAACTGAAGAAAGAGAATAAGACTAAGAAAATCGAGGCTGAGGGCAAGGGGCCAAGCGTCGAGAAGTTTGAGGCCGCCATCGAGAAGATGGACCAGCGGATTGCTACTATGTTGCTTCAAGCTGAAGACCGTGAAGGTAACAAGGAGGTTGCTCTCGGAACCAGTAAAATTGTAAGTGTTTTATCCCTTCTTATAGGAATTCAATTGACCCCAAACAGAATTACATCGATCCACGTCTCACCGTTGTCTTCGCCAAGAAGTTCAACGTTCCCATTGAGAAGTTCTTCTCCAAGACTCTACGGGAGAAGTTCCACTGGGCTATTGAGTCGATCGAAGATGAAGATGATTGGGAATTCTGAACGCACCCTTGTATACATTACGCGAACACTCAAGACCTACGGTGGTCCTTTCATTCATTTTGTATTCTCATAGCGCTGCATTTACATGGTGGGGGAACTAGGGAGGCCATTTAAACAATACGCGTCGGTTGGCTATCGCTGGGTGGGTTGGCTATACGGAGCATCAGATTGGCTACATGAAGCATCAGATTGGCTACATGAAGCATCAGATTGGCGGGATGAGATCTCTTAGAACCAGGACTCTTGGTTGCTGCCGCGCTTCTCCATCTGATATTCTTCTGGTGGCCTTTTGCCTAAGCTTCAGCCTGTTTTTGTCTTTATAATTATGCAAAGACAGGTTGGACGCAACGCCATATGCCATGGACCTGATTAAGACAGGAATCATATCAAATAGAACGAAATTGAAATAGATTTTAAATTTTGTCTGTTCTTGCACTAGTTGATCTCAGCATTTACCGGGTTCTAACGCGCTTATTTGGCGCTTAATAAAGCCCCGAAGCTTATTACCCTTTTGGGACATCACTTAATTCTGATCAACATTTCATTCTTCTAACCTATTCAAATGTGAGCAATGAAGCCCCTATCACCTCTCTCAACCGCTTTGCGAACACGCCAAATTAATGGATACATCTGCACAAACTGCACACGGCAGCTCCGTCGTCAACGCCGGAATCACACCACTAGCTCATTCACATCTGAGTTCAAAAGCAAGCCCGAAATATACGATGTTGTCTGCGTAGGAGGCGGTCCCGCAGGATTAAGTCTCCTCGCTGCACTCCGCTCTTCACCCGCAACCTCAACCCTAAAAATCGCACTTGTCGAATCGCAGGACCTCTCCAAGACAAGATCATGGAGTCTACCAGCTGGACAATTTTCGAATCGATGTAGCTCGCTTACGCCAGCCTCTGTGCGATTTCTGGAAGGTATTGGGGCTTGGGCGAAGGTTAGAAATGAGAGGGTTTTGGGGTATGAAGAGATGGTTGTTTGGGACGGGGTTAGTGGGGCGGGCGTGGCGTTTGATTGGAATGGTGTTCAGGAGCAGCATGTAGGGAAGGGGAGGACGGTTGCGTATATGAATGAGAATCTTAATTTGACGAGGGGCTTACTAGAAAGGATTGAGGAGTTGGGTGGCGTGAATTTCTTTGATGGGCAGAAAGTTGAAGGTATTGAGCTGGGGGTGGAAGAAGAAGAGGTTGACATGAGCGGATGGCCTGTTGTTGAGTTACCTGGTGGGAGAAGGCTAGCTGCTAGGTTGTTGGTTGGTGCTGATGGGGCAAATAGTCCTGTGAGGACTTTTGCGGGAATTGAGAGTCGAGGCTGGGATTATGAATGCCATGGGGTTGTTGCTACGTTGGCACTTGAGGAAGGAAGTAAGACTGCGTACCAGCGTTTCTTACCTACGGGTCCCGTTGCTATGTTGCCTATGCCTGGAGATTTTGCTACACTTGTTTGGAGCACTACACCTGCTCTTGCAGCTAAGTTGAAGAGTTTGGCGCCGAAGGACTTTGTCGCTTTGGTTAATGCTGCGTTTAGACTCAGTGCTACGGATTTGGAGTATCTACATACGCTGGATCAGGGACAGGTCGATGAGGCGGTTTGGAGGGAGCAGCATACACCTTTTGACATGGAACGGGTGCCTAAGAAGGTTATTGGCGTACAGGAAGGCAGTGTTGCTTCATTCCCCCTCAAATTAAGACATGCGGATACATATATCGGCGAAAGAGTAGCTCTCATCGGCGACGCAGCACACACCATTCATCCTCTAGCAGGTCAAGGCCTTAACCAAGGACAAGGCGATGTGGAGGCTCTAGCCAAGACTATCGAATACAGTGTCACTCATGGCATGGATATCGGAGTTCGTATGAGTTTGGAGCCCTATCAGGCCGAGAGATATGTAAAGAATCATGTGCTTTTGGGCGTTTGTGATAAGTTACATAAGTTGTATGCGGTGGAGAGTGGACCTCTTGTTGGGTTGAGGAGTTTAGGTCTTAGGGCTGTGGATGCCATGGCCCCAGTCAAGCAATTTTTTATGAGGCAGGCTGCTGGGGATGGGGTTAGGGGTTTGTAGGATTATGAAGGCGTCTGAGGCATATATATGCTAAGTCTTGTACAATGCGTAAATTTAGGAGTAGTGTACATTAACAAAATGAAGTGAGTTACCTAGAGTCACGACATTCTGGGAAAATTGTACTCCATTCTTAACCTACTGAGTGCAAGTCGGGAACTATATCGCTTGGAACCCTGAAATTTACACCAGGCTTCTAAGAATTGTTTATAAAAGAGCATATCAAACGCCAGTTGAAAATGCAACTATGGCTACACCGTCTCTCCTTCACTGTACACCGGCGCTCCGTGCCCGAGTATATGCCCATACCATAAAGAAGTCAACCCAAACGCCATGCAACTCCAACAATTGCTCGCTCGCTTCTGTATGAGCCGTCGTCCTCAAGCACCCTATATTTTTCACCTCATTGTTCCCTCTCTCAGACAGTATTATCATGATAGTAAAAGTCGATATCCCTCGGTCTCTTCTTGTTATGCTTCACAAACCCCTCGTCACCTTCCGGGCGCTCGTTTTTCGTGTTCCCTGTTAACATACTTTGAAGAGACATGGCTATGCTCTCCACGTTTTGGACTGGTGACCAGCCTTGTTGACCTAGGAGATCAAGGCAAATTATGCCGTTGGAGTAGACGTGGGGGTGCATAGGGATGGGACGGTCTGGTAGCTTGGTAAAAGTTACTTCTGGGGGTTCTACATTAAGGAATTGTTAGTTAATGGTGCCATGAAGGAGGGGGTGGCTTTGGGGG
>PDUO01000024.1:92606-117922 GCA_003008705.1 Pezicula radicicola
TAAAGATGAACCGCAGAACACGAGCGAGGTTTCACTTTCCGAGTCCATGACCACCTTTCGTTCAAAGTGAGAAACATACCTATTGGATATGAAGGGCTGAATTTGAATTTTAGTCGGTAGGTCTGCCCCATGTACAATGGGTTCGCATCGAGGACTTTGATGTCTAGGAACCATTCGTCGAAACCTTCTGCGCTGACCAGCGTGATTCCATCAGGTAAGCTGCCATGGATCTGCGAGAAAGGTCAGCTAATAAACCGAGAGAATTTATGGTGTGCCGATTAGAATTTACCTTGGTTAACTCTTTTGCCAGTCGTTTTGATGCGAAAGCCATTGTGTTGAATCTGCGGCTGTGACGAGGCTGCCTACCAGGGTTTCCTCGACCTAAGTTATCTTGCAGGATAGTTTTCTAGGCGTGGCAGTATATTCTATCGCTGGTAGGCTTGTATGTATATTGCGCTGGAAATTACTGGGTGAAAGGTGAAAGCCGAACTAAGGTCAGGTCGAGTTCTAGAGATTGACGTTTATGGCGGAGCAGCCCTGATGTTGAGGACGGACTTGGTTATCGATTAAATACTTGGCTAAAGGCGGCGAGGCACGGCTTGATTCACATACGGAAAGGTACAGACAGGAAAATGAATCTTCTGGTTTAAGGTAACGAAATAGCAAATACCGCGCTTAATGTTTCTGTAAGAGATTAATTTGAACAGTTATCTTCTATTGAGGCATAAGATATAGACTTGGGCAATTCACTTTGATTTGAGTAAATCAACTACTTAAGTAACTCAATTGGGTTACATACCTCATCCCTCATATGTTGATATAACCGTAACTAAAATGATCTCTTACGAAGAAGTTCGGACGATGGATTGTAAATAGACGCTAGTCACCTGTCACTCATATTATGTTTTCTTGAATCGAAGCCAACCACAAAGTTTCCTCATGTGTACCTTTCCTACCAACGTACTCGTACCAAGATACAGTTCCGTGCTGCTATAGCTGTCGCAACAAGGCTGTCGCATGATAGATCATAGAGCATTGAGGGGAAGATATTTCGAAACTTGCGACGAACAAGCGGCACTTCAATGATGCCCCCCAAACAAACCCGGCCAAAGGATGAAGAAGTACAAGTCCTTTCTGCAAAAGACGGGTTAAAACAATGTTTCCCTCGTTCTGACAATAATCTGCAACGTCGTCATTCTTCAGACAAAGCAACGCTGATGATCTGCACTAACAAAGTCCCCTGGAGTGGCTGAGTGCCCCTCAGCTCTCTGCCCTGCCACGACGAGCAAGGCAGACCATGAACTCCTATTCTCAGCCCTTTGCGCTGTTGTCAGACTCGTTGTCGTGCACACAATAAAATCAAAAAATCCATATCTTCGCTCGCTCTCCTAATCCCTCCCAAGCCTTTTCATCCCAAGTTTCCATTCCCCACCGCCAATTCTCTGGGCACCTTTTGTGTTTGTTATTCACGGCACGAGTAGGCTATTCCCCTCTTGACCCCACTACGATCCTTTCACAGGCTTCAACTCTTCTGAGCCTCGACAGCAGCCGCACGCGCAACATCTTCATTCAACGTGTAGAGACGCGACAAGGAGCAAAAGACAATTCGTGTATTTGAGTTTGCAGACTCAACATTGGCAAGCACGATGAGTTGTGAGTGACTTCTCCTGCTCTTTCGCCCCGCCCCTGTGTCAATATCCTCCCAATTTACCCACTACTCTCTCTCCCTCTCTCTCTTTTGACATAGCTCAATATTTCCTAAAGAACGCTGAATATCATTCTCTTTTATCCCTGACGTCCTCTTCCAACCCTCATACTAACCTCTCCAGTCTCCGGTATGCTCAACAAGCTTCACGGCCAGCCAGAAAGTTACGATAAGAAGTGAGACTCCCAGCCTTGTGCAGCAAGAACACTACTGACCATTCAGCAGATCAAAGTATCGATTTGGTCGAACGCTTGGAGCTGGTACTTATGGAATCGTTCGTGAGGCCGAGGGGCCAACAGGAAAGGTTGCGGTTAAGATCATCCTGAAGAAGAACGTCAAGGGAAATGAGCAGATGGTATACGATGAGCTTGAAATGCTGCAGCGGATGAAACACCCACATATTGTCCGATTCGTGGATTGGTTTGAGTCGAGGGTATGATATGGTATTCTTATCAAGGGACATAATGACTGACCTTTGGCACAGGACAAGTACTACATCGTTACTCAACTAGCGACAGGAGGAGAATTGTTCGACCGTATCTGCGAGCAAGGAAAGTTTACTGAGAAAGATGCTTCACAGACAATTCGACAAGTTCTCGAAGCTGTCGACTACCTACATGACAATAACGTCGTTCATAGAGGTCGGTTTGCGCAACCCCCAATTTTAAACTATAAACTAACAAAAACCTTAGATCTCAAACCTGAAAATCTACTCTATCTCACAGGAGACTCACAGTCCGACCTAGTCCTTGCTGATTTCGGTATTGCTAAGATGCTCGACTCAAAAGACGAAGTACTTACCACAATGGCTGGATCCTTCGGGTACGCCGCTCCAGAGGTCATGCTCAAGAAGGGCCACGGAAAGCCTGTAGATATGTGGTCCCTGGGTGTTATCACATATACACTTCTCTGCGGTTACTCTCCTTTCAGAAGCGAGAACCTTCAAGACCTTATCGATGAATGTAGCAATGCCAGAGTCATTTTCCATGAGAGATACTGGAAGGACGTCAGTGACGACGCGAAGGACTTTATTGGACATCTACTCCAACCCGTTCCAGAAGATAGATCATCTAGCAAGGTATGGAATCTTGATTGTGAGACCGTTTGGTAGGTTCAGAGGTACTAACTAAGTAACAGGAGGCTCTACGTCACCCATGGCTCAGTGGTGATACTGCCACCGACCACAACTTGCTGCCCGAGATCAAAACCTACATGGCCAAGGCCCGCCTTCGTCGTGGTATCGAAATTGTAAAGCTCGCCAACCGCATTGAGTCGTTGAAAATGCAAGAAGACGAGCCTGAAGACGGCGATGTGCCTGAAGACGCAAAAGCCGCTGCCACGGCAGCCCCAGCACTCTCCTCTCCAGATGCGGGTGCCGAGTCATCAAGCGGAGGGGCAACAAGGGAGAAGCGAAGTCTTAGCAAACTTGCGAAGGGAGCTATCTTTAGAGAGGTAGTGCTTGCGAAGGTTAGGGAGGCCAAGGAGGCAGAGACGAAGTTGAAGGTTGAGAAGGAAGCCCAGGAGAAAGAGGCGAAGAGGAAATCTTGGGCCCCTGAACAGAATTAAAATGGATGAATGGTTTCGGAAGGGTTGATACTGTGTGGGAGATTTGCTCTTGTCGTTTGCATGATGAGTCCGAATGGAATTGAAACGGACTGGGTTGATACCCGATAATTGGATTATGGATACCTGCTTGTGGTCCTCTTTTTCTTGTCTTTTGTGCTGGATGGAATGGGGACTTGGTTACCCGAGTGAATGAATAGAACGAAAGCAAGGCACTTAATTTTCTTTTTCTCTTCGCTGTCAATATGTTGATCAATCTTTAGTTGTGAGTTAACTAAGTGATTGCCTGTTATCTCGAGGCATGAAGTAATAGCACTTAGAGTTGAAATTTAGTAGTGTCTTTCCGGAGGGAATTGTGACTAAGCTCTTATTCAATATTGATTGATGTTTGCTGTAGGGAGGAAGGGGTGGGTATAGTTGATGTATGCGGTAGATACATAGCTTTGATACACCTCGCCTATGTAAAAGCGGATGTAATGGCGGCTATTGATAGAATGGTTTGTTTACCGCCCCTGCTGCTAAGTTATTGTCCTACACAAGTGGGGTTTAAGTAACTAAGTTGGTATAAGTAACAAGGAAAGTATAGGCATTTTGAAAAAGACGTACTATCTAGAGAAACCAGGATGTTTCTAGAGTATTCTATATACCTAAATAGACAACTCTATCTAAGTGATTAGGGTAAGGATTATGTAAATGTATAGTAGTGTACTTTACTATAGATTTAGGTACTTTACTAAGTTAAGAAACTAACATACTTAGCCGGAACAGCAGACTTAACGTAATTTGAATATCTTAATCTATTATTATATAACCAAGCACTAGTTCTCTAAAAGCAACTTTTTCTACTGTATCTAGCCTTTTTATTTTAAGGCAGTGTAGGTTTAGTGAAGTAAAGAATAGTAGGAGCGACTTGGTGTACTCTTACAAAGGGTCTTTGTGAGTCTGGGGCTAACCTTGAACGTGGAAATTAGTTCAGTATCAATGGTCTAGATAGAAGGCGAGCACTTGAAGTTATGGTCAATGACCAAGTCGGGTAAGCTGGGTGTGGATAGGATTTCGAAAATACAATACTGAACAAAGCAACCCAACAACGAAGAATGCTGACTTGAACAGCTAGGTTTCTATGCATAAGTACTTTGATTCTTCGTCCACTAGCTGACGCTACGCTTTCTCTTGTCTTCGTACTTTCAATCTGTCCAATCCCAATTTCCGGTATCGAACAAGCTCCAACGCCTACCAACGCAACGCAGTAAATGCACGACACTGCAATCAAGCAAAACCAAGCCAGCGTATTGTAATACGCATGCCGGAATAGGAAAACAAGAAATAGAAAATACACATCACCAATGAGAACTCCTGATAATGATACAACTCCTTTCTAATCGCACCCATTGTACGCTAGCAGTATGTAATTATTCGAAATCGACATCATCGTCATCAGGTTCCTTGTAGCCACTGACTCTCTTTGCTCGCCGGTCGCGTCTCTCGTCCGCGAAAGGATCTTCATCGGGACCCATCACAAGGGGATTCTCCTCCATGTACTTTTTGCGGAACCCCTCGTAGTCAACGACCCATTGTTGATCTTTAATCTTCCAATCCTCTAGTGCCACTTGATATGTTTTCCTCTCTGCTTCAGCGCGATCTTCCCATGGTTTCTTATCGGCAGCAGAAACCTTCTTCCACATAGCAGTAACCATAGTCTTAACTTCATTTTTAACCGCTTTGCCTTTATTTGGTCGCCGACCTTCATTACACTTCTGCTTGGCTTCGTCCCATTTGTCTTTGCAGTATAAACGATAAGGATTCGGGGCATTGTTTGCAGGCTTCAGTGGTCGCTCGCCAACATTCTCGAGTGTCTTGATCCAGACCTCATTGTCATATGCTTCACGCCGCGTTAGCTTTAGGTCTTGAGGGCTTTGTGCTGAGTCTGCTGATTTGCGCTTGGCGCTCGAGTCTTTGGGCACGATAAGTGGCTGGGGAATTGAGATTGGGCCAATCATGGCTTCTAAGACTTCTGATGCAGCTCGAAGTCCGGAGATGTATGCGCCGTGGACAGTGGCTGGGTGCGTTCCACATGTGTGCTCCCCACCGAAGAAAAGATTGCCAATAGGTTTGGCCATGATTTCATAATCATCTGGTCGGAGATTTGGACCCGTGTATGAATAGCTACCCCTGGAAAACGGATCTTTGCCCCATTTGGTAGCTACTGCTTCTACTGGATTTGGAACTGCTTGCCCAAAAACACTTCTAAGTACGCTCGTCGCTTCTTCGACGAGTTGATCGTTTGAAGCATCTTCGGCCCAAAAAGCTGCATCGCCAGCCATTAGCACTAGCAAAGATGGTAGACCAGAGGTGCTTGTGCAGTTGAACCATTGGAAAAATCGACCTCTGTTGGTGAAATAATCTGCTTGCTTTAAACTATGACGATCGGTAGGTGCATTGCGGAGTGTACCGAATATGTCTCGCTTTGTGTCCCAAAATGGTTCCTTGTACACAAGTACAATCTTGTTCAGTACACCAAACCCGAGACGGGATATAGGGCCAAGTTTCCAGTCCGGCAGCTCTGGCTCGAATTGTATATCATTTGTCTTCAAAACACCCAAAGGAATAGTGGAGACAATGTAGTCAGCCTCTACGGTCTGGCCATCTTCGCAGATTATTTTAGACGGGTTTCCAGTTGCTTCCGGATGGTATACTATGCTCTTGACAATAGCCTTCTTTCGCACTGTCAGCGGCTGGGGGCAATTTAGTAACCCTCTTGGCACCTGCTGGTAGCCGCCAATCACCATGGTGTGCTTTCCCTCCCATTCGTTACCAGCATCCAAGTCCCAGCCACCAAGACTCAGCCTATTGATAGTAGTTGCATTGCTGTACTCCAGATTTGCAACGTGCCAATTTATGAGCCGCAGATCTAGTGGAGCAAAGTCGATAATTCTCTCAAACTGATGCAGAGCCTCATCAAACACAGATCCAAAGGTGGCGTACTTCGAGGTGACTGCTGTGTCGAGGTCTAGGTCGTACTCAATGCCAACACCAGGCCGCAAGGTCCAGCCTATTTCTTTCGCTTTATATGCAGCTGTATGAACAGCAGGAACTCCAGGTTCGATGTGTGCTCTGCCTGTAAGCCTGTCGGAAGATACGGGGATCATTTGTACTTGACTGGTTTTTGAAGACTGGCCATTTCTCTTGGTGCTAGACAGTATCTCACCAGCATCCTCAAGGTCTGCAATCGTCTTGGATCCTTCTCGATGGGAATCCCGACCCGCATCCACTGCGTCCTTATCGCCATCAACTTGCGGCGGTGGGGGGACTTTGAATTTGTACTCGCTTACTCGCTCGAGGATATAGTTGAAGAGCTTTTCTGCACACTGATCTCGACTGTACTCTACAGCTTTTCCACTGGTGTCATAGAGCTCCGTTTCTGATCTTAAAGCATGGTATGGTAAGGCAAGCTGCCCCCTGACAATGATATTCAGAGGATTGCCACGATCAAACCCTGTTATAATCATGCCACCCATCTCTGCCGTGCATCGACTTCCGTAGCTAAGCGATGACGGAGTCTCCGGTTTGGATCTGAACGGACGAGAATAGACTCGTCCACCGATTCTGTCTCGACCTTCCAGGACCACTACACTTGGTGGATCTTCACCCATCTCACGAAAACGATCCTCGAATTGAGAAATCAAGCCTTCAAGTTGTCTCGCACATCCCAAGCCAGCCATGCCAGCACCAATTACTGCAATAGTTTTCCTCTTTCGCTTGGCAGTCTTTTGTCGTTTTGTTGTCCTCGTAGGCTCAACATGCTCCAAACAACCATAATTGATGTAACCTCGCCGAGACAGCCATTCATGGCAAACACTGGCAACGTCAAACCATCGCGCATCTTTAGCACATCCGACGGCTTCATCTCGCATCACTCTTATCATAGGGTTTCGCGTCCATAATCTCAAAATTCCGTTCCTGATATTGAGATATGTCGTGACCTGTTGAGGACTGAGATGTGTACGTAAGATCGCATGTTCTTCCGGATGTAAGCTATATGGGCTCAGGCGTGACGACTCCGCAGCAGCTATACACTGTCTAGCATACTCAGATGGATGAATATCTGCAGGTATCGAAATCCTCGGTCGTACGTTATATTTCGGTCGCTGTTTCGATTCGGGTGAACTCTTCGATGTACCTCTCAAGTCTGCAGCCGGCGGCGACGTAGACTTACTCGAGATTGAAGCTAGAGAAGAGGACTCGGAATTCTCCGTCATCGTGGTCGAGGCCAGAGAGTCGCGGGCACTTTCGGGCTTGAGATGCAGGTGGCCATGCGAAAGAGGTCTTACAGGCTCTGACCTGAATAAGTGGTTAATACAGCTAAAATTAACCATGCCAGTTTTTACGCTGCAGTTACGTGACCACAAACTTAGATAGAAAACTATACATACTGTACAATAATACTGCCATATGTTTCTTGGTCGAAAGAGTTAGGATGAACTTCGATATCAGAATCGAAATCGGGTGAAAAGTCCTTGTCAGGTGGATCAATAACAATTACATGCGAGGGTTTCTCAACTGTTCTCATCGCTTCCTCAAATCCAGAGTTTGACATAGCGCCTGGTGTAGATGACTCTCTGCCAAGATTGGAAGTATCGAACATGGATAGATGCGAGTCCAGTTCTTGCAATCCCATCAAAGTATCGTGACTGATACTGTCTTGATGAGGCATCTGCGTGTCCATTGAAGTCGCCATATCTGAAAACTTAAATCTTTTGTTTGGTCTTGATATCTTCGACATATATGAACTGCCTGTGTCGGCAATGGAGGGGTCACCGGATGTACTCGAGAACATTCCCATCAACACTCATATGTAGAGGAACAAAACTCCCAGGAACCATCGAGAGGCTTATTGAGTCGCTTTTGAGAAGACTGAAACGACAAATTAGCGACACTTCATTCTACATTGGAGACATATAGCAACAACACGTGGAGAGTGTCACACCTGGCACATTCAGCATTGCCTTTGTAACTCGGGACGCAAGGTTCACAAGAGTCTTCAACCAGTGTCGTTGTCGCTTATTATGGGTGTAACGTCTTTATATTAATCGTGAGATTCCGTATGCTCTTGGTGTCGTAAGATATGGATATATGGTCGTCAATTGAGATGCGGCGTTGTTGAGACTTCGGGTGGACCAAGCGAATTCCAGTACACATCACGTGTATGATGAGAGAGGACTAGATGCAATGGACCACGCCATTAGAATCAGGGACGATACGTATCTAGGTGGTACGATTGCAGAAACTTTCGTTTTACGTTGAGTAGTTCATTACATTTCTATTACTTGTGGAGCATTTTAAGTGCCCGTAGAAGCAGGTTACGGCTTCAAGTATTACAATCACTTCTACAATTATGCTGCAGTCTCCGGGACACTACTCTTTCCCAGAGCTCCCTTCTCTATAGCTACATCCATAATCCTATTGCCACTTATAATCGATGTCGTGCATATGATGATTTGGTGTCGCGCTGCGAGTTTTCTATTAGTAAAGGGAACCAAAGAAGAGGCAAGAGCCAGACTTACATTCTTCCTTCTGGGCAATGAACCCGAGGGCTGCAATCTCTGTGAATGTAATTCCTCCTAAGAAGACGACAAACACTGTCTTCTTATCGCCACTACCACTGAGAAGAGCTCTGGCTTTGACTGCTTTGTCTTCGCCCTTTTGTGTCTCATCAAATGTCTCTCCACGTACATGCTTGACCGCCTCTTCAAATCCCCTCCAACCTTGTGCTCCTCCGCCTGTTGCAACGCCAGCAGCATTCGCATTACCGCCACGGGTCATCTGAGTGAGGTATTGTTTCTGCAATATGCATTGCACTAATCGTACAGAGAGTGGCGCATACCCGCTGTACACATACGCTATATCGTTCGGGTCATGCTCGTTGACCTCGTCGACAATCAAGCGAAGTTGTTTGCGCAAGTAGGTATAGTTGGTCTTTGTTCCAGGATGTGGAGCTGCGCCGGCCATCGGAATCATAACTGCCATTGGTGATGTGCGAGAAAGAAAAAGTTGAAGTTTTTCGAGGATATCTAAAGTCAATACATGCTGGTAGCCATAAGCCTGCAATATCATTTTCTTGAAAGCATCCAACGCATTTGGTTTGATGCCTCCTGCGATGCATGACTCCAGGCACAATAGTCTGAGTACCTCTGTAAGAGGCGCATCTCGGGCAATAAGTTCCTCGATCGCTTCATGTTGTGACGAGGGGTCGGCTCCAGCGGCTAGGTTCTGCTGCACTTCCAGCAAGCGACTGAATTGATCTGTGCGAGTGTGCTTCATAATCTCCTCTGCCAGTCCCGTGTGTATTTTGAGACTCTGTTGTTCGGCTTGATAGCCAGGAAGTTTATTCACAAAGTCTCTCAATTCTGCAGTTGTCTTGGTACTGTGTCTGCCATCGTAATCAGACTGCAGTCGTCGCGCGACTTTATTGAGTAATGTGCCAACAATGGCAAAGTTGGTATCTCTGAGTTGATCATAGAGTTTGTCGGAAGAGTCTAACTGTATCTTTCGCTTCTTGGATTGAGCAGTTGTACCACCTACTGCTTTCGAAGATCCTTGAGCCGACTGTGGAGCACTACCCACGATCGATGAATCGACATCAGCTTGGTTATTCTGAATGCCTACCACTTCATCAATCAAGCCTTCATAAGTTAATTGTGTAAGCAGCGGAGTTGCGTAGTCCACTTCTCGATCTATGATAATGAGGCTCTCGATCGTCGAGCTCGGCGTTAGCCCAAGCTTGCTACTCTCGTTTGTGTCTTCTCCTGCAACCAACTCTTGCCGCATTCGTGCCAGCAGATCAGCAACTTTCTTTGCATTGTCACCCTTGCCGGTGATTCGAGGAAATAAGCCGTGCTTTTGTTGAATCAGCATCAGAGCACGTGCTAGTAGAAAGGTTGGTGTAGGATCATGGTGGAGATACAACTCGCGGAACGAGTCCTCGAGTTCTAGTGATAGGAGGCCTTTTTCCAGAGGAACAAAATACAGTGGAAACTCGGCAATGTTTGTATCGCCCAAAACACCGGCTTCCTCGAGAATCTTTTCTGAGACAAGAGTTCGTCGAGGAACCCAAAAGATAGAAAATTCATGTCCGGTCTGGCTTTCTCGTTGCAAGCGTTTGATGTGATCTGGAGAACTGTCAGCACGAAATGATGGCATCTAACACATAGTGCAAATGAAAGAGACGCAATAATAAGACCGTGTCGTCCAAAGTATAGAAATTATTCATGTAGGGCTCAAGACTGACTATGTAGAGTGGAAGAAGTCGTCTACGCAATCTACTTTAAGAGCCCATTGGGGGTGGAAGAAATGAGGCGAAGGGGTAGTAGTGATTGAGCACATACATACCGGCTATTGATTGGGCGTGTTTGGCACTCTCCCCTCGAGCGATGAACACGACATTTCGCTGACTAGTATCTGCATTACCGTTCTCCAAGAAAAAAACTTTGTCGACACCATAGTCCTGCAGAGTAGAAAACTTGACGAAGACGCCAATTGGTCCAGCCAAGCTTTTATCCAGTACCAAATTCTTCTTCCCACGAACCTGCAGAGATAATGGATTAGCGGGTGCCTGGCGCACGATAGGAGGGGGTGGCGCTTACTTACGCCCTCTAGTAAGTACAATAGGTCCTTGCGGGCTTTCTCCTTGATCTGATCGGTATCAAACCCAGCATGAGGAGCCATGGTGACTCTACATGCGGGCTGATGTTGGGGAGGTGGGAGGTGAAGGATGGGCGAAATGCGGAAGGCAATCGATGGAAAGTGGTGGAGCTCGGTCTTTGGGGGTTGGGGGTCCAACGATGCAAGGCCACTAAGCGAGGAGCAAAAAGCCATGCCCTGTGGTGCCCGCCGCCGAAAACCTCAGCCTTGTCTGCCCTGTAAACAACCAATCGAACCAATGACTCAGAATTGAGGAATTACTTACTCAGAATTATTTCAATCCCACTAAACTGGAGACCAGGTGAATGAAGGTCTCTCTGCCACACTTACTTAGATCTGCGAGATCATCACGGGTTCTCCTGACCACGCAGTCCTATCGTCCACTACCATTGACCAGGATCACAAGCACTCGCAAACTCTCAGTAGTATCAGCCCAAGTTCAATCAGTACAGGCCTCGGAAGCGCAGCAGTGCGACGAGATGGCGCCAAAGGCCCCCAAGTTCGAATTGAAGACACCCAAGGGGACCAAGGATTGTGAGTCTGCTTTCGCAAGTAGCGTGACGAAGAGGCTCACAGTGACTTAGGGGAGGGAAAGGATATGGTCATTCGCGACAAGATTTTTTCTACCATTACAGAAGTTTTCAAACGCCACGGCGCTGTCACAATCGATACACCAGTATTTGAGCTCAAGGAGATTCTAGCAGGAAAATATGGCGAGGACAGCAAACTCATCTATGACCTTGCAGATCAGGGAGGCGAGATATGCTCACTCCGATACGATTTGACTGTTCCGTTTGCAAGATGGTTGGCTATGAACAAAGATGTTCAAAATATCAAGCGCTACCACATTGCAAAGGTCTACCGACGAGACCAGCCAGCTATGACGAAGGGCCGGATGAGAGAGTTCTACCAATGTGATTTTGACATTGCAGGAACTTACGATCCTATGTTACCAGACGCTGAGATTGTCCGTATTGCGACTGAGGTTTTCGAGGGTTTAGGCTGGAAAGGTCAATTTACTATCAAACTAAATCACCGCAAAATTCTAGACGGAATTTTCCAAGTCTGTGGTGTACCAGAAGACAAGATCCGAACAATCTCGTCCGCGGTGGACAAATTGGACAAGTTGCCGTGGGCAGAAGTCCAGAAAGAGATGGTAGAAGAGAAAGGACTAGCTGAAGAGGTTGCAGTCAAAATTGGTACATATGTGGATCAGAGAGGCCAAAAGGATCTTCTGGCCAAGCTACAAGCAGATGAGGCTCTCATGGCGAATGAGTCAATGAAAGCGGGACTTGCTGAAATGGAGCTTCTTTTCGGCTATCTTGAGGCCTTCGACGTACTTCCAGCGGTGTCGTTTGATCTCAGTTTAGCACGTGGACTGGACTACTACACCGGTGTTATCTACGAGATTGTTACTGAAGGATCAAAAGGCAAAGAGGTTCTCGCAACTACATCTGTGGCCGCAGCATCCCCCCCAAAACCCTCGGAGAAGCCTTCAAAAGCTGGCGCCGAAGCTGACGAAGATCGGTCATCCGACCCAACCGTTGGTGTAGGTAGTATAGCTGCAGGCGGTCGTTACGATAACCTAGTTGGCATGTTCTCTGGAAAGGCATCTGGCAAAAAACCTACCCAGATTCCCTGCGTAGGCATCTCCTTCGGCGTTGATCGTATATTCTCCATCACAAAGTCAAGAATGGCAGCCGAAAAGAATGCCACCGTGGTACGGAATAATGAAGTAGACGTCTTCGTTATGTATGCATCTCCGCCCTAAAACTACTCAATGCGTACTGCTAATCGGAAAACCTAGGGCATTTGGCGGCAAAGGATTCACTGGTCTTCTCAAGGAGCGTATGTCAATCTGTGCAACTTTATGGGAAGCCGGAATTAAGGTAATTTAATGAATTTGAGATATTGGGACTTGATTACTAATTGCATATAAACAGTCTGAGTTCCTGTACAAAGTGAAGCCTAAGCTTCCAAACCAGTTTAAGGCTGCCGAAGTCAATGGTGTACCATTTGCTGTTATACTAGGCGAAGACGAATTAGCCCAAGGCAAGGTCAAGGTCAAGGAGATGGGCCTGCGAGATGGTCACCCAGAAAAAGATGGTGTTGATGTTGATCTGGAAAACCTAGTATCTGAGGTCAAGCAGCGCATGAAACGAAAGGCCACGATTGATGCTATGGCGCAACAAGCAGAAGGCCTGAGGGTGGTCGGCGGGACGCGAGGAGATCAGGCCGTGATTGTCGAAGCACCAGCGGAAGTGCCAGCGGCACCAGCATCCACAGAGCCTGCGGCACCTGGTGGTGAGGAAGCACCCAAGCCAGCCGAAGCTCCTGAGGTTATAGAGGCTGTGCAAGCTTCACAACGGGACGAACAAAATGAATAAATGAATAGTTGCAAATAGCATAGCTTAAGACCGATAGATACCCCGGGATGCGCGGGGAATGTATCGAGTACTTTTGCACAATTGCAACCTAGTTGTTCTGAGTGACCCAGTACTTCTCAGTTACCCCGGTTCGAGTCAGCTCAACGGAGGATTTTCAATCCCATTTTGATGTCCTGCAGAAGATCTGACACATGCAAGCACGGAGTTGGTAAGGGTTTTCAAAGCCTAAAGTTACAATTTACGACTATTGATGCCCCCTTAGAAGAGCTAGCACATATACATTTCAAGAAATATACGCCCATACTCTTGAAGTTCTTATAGCCGAGCTATCACCATGACCTCTAGATTAGATTTGGTGGGATTGAGTCAATTTATCAGCACATCAACTCCTACCAGTCCGCGGCTTTGCCGGTCTCCTATGGATATCACGTTCATCAGTTGGAAAAGAATTAATCAAAAACGTCTGAACTCAAAGACTTACCTGCAGGTACCCTTAAAATGTGACGTGCCTGAGTTAAAATGCCGAAGGCTACAGCTTTCGATGGTCAAAGAGTCCACTAGAGAAGGAACGTGCGCTGCTGCAGGGGCCAAGGGTGATCAGAGCTTTTTGTTTCGACGCATCCTCTCCCCAGTGCTCCCCGACAAACATAGGCCCAAGACCCCAAAAACCAGACGATCTGATGCCCCAGAAACCTTGAGACGAACGACGTGAATCAATGGAAACCTGGTTATTATCAGGCTTATCCTTACAGGCAGGCGAGTCTCGCCATCTGGCAGTGCAAGGCCGCTGCAGGGAGAGGCAGGGAGAGGCATGGTCGAACCTAAGGAGGGGGTGTGCTGGTGTGCCATCCGAGTCAACTGATAGGCGTGGTGGTTGACCGTTTGCGTTTGTATAATAAGTGATGGAAGTATCCTAATTTCTCCTCTTTTCTCCTCTGTATTTTCCACGCACGCTTCACTTCTTTTAGCTTCCCTTCCTTTTTTTGCGTTTCTGCTCTGTTTAGTTGTGCTTGTTTTTTTGTTCAGCCGTTGTTGCCGTGTGCTTTGATATCTGGGGGCGCCGCGCCCTCTAATGTCAACAATCACCAACGCCTTTCTTCCACTCACTACGACCTCTTCATTCTCGATCTACAGTGCCTTTCTGCTCGTAAACTAGCTACCTTACACTTCGGCCTTTTTCCAATTCATTTCCTGCCTAGCTCGCACGGTCACGGCAAGGGCAAGGCTGCTTGCATGCTGTCCCCGCACCAATGCTCCAGTAGCTGCAGTGCAAACGGCGGTGGATATCACAATACCATTGTTGACCGACAGTAGGCAACACAAACAGACATGATGAGGCAGCTCATACCTTTAGTTCTGGGTGCTTCGTCGGACCATGCACAACCAAACTCGCGACCTATTTCAACCTCGAGTCCGACGGTCCTTCTTCCCATTCTACCTTCATCGCCAACTTTGGCAGATCCTGATCCAGTCCAGCTCATGGTCCCCGAGGCACTTCCAACAAAGACCCAGGAGCGACTCATTACACCCCCGAGACCCAACCCAGTGACGGATCTCATTATCATGCCGTACACGCTGCACGAGTGGCAGAAGGTCATGGATGAAGTGCGGCTTCTGTACTTGAGAAGACAGTACAAGCATTGTTCCGCTAGGTGCATTCAGATACTCGATGGCATTGAGGATCCTGTAATTAACTCCCAGTCAAACTTTGCCAGATCGAGTCATCAACTAACAACTTACAGTACCGAGTCCACCCCCTCTACTCAATCTATCTCTGTTTCTACGCAGCAACGTGTCTTGAAATGATAGCGCGCTCCCTACACGTCAACTCCTCGGAAAATATTCCCCACCTCCAGTCATCTCTCGACTACTACAGCCAAGCGGAATCGTATATGGAGTACGCCACGTTCTCCGCAGATCCAACCATCATCTCTTCCACGCGAGAAGGAAGCAGTTCCCATCCTCATTCTACCTCAAGCTCTGCTTCCAGCCAGCGCTCCTCCATTGACTCCATTTTCTCCGTCATCTCTTCTACCTCCTCTACGGCCGAAAGCTCGCCAATTTCTTCTGCTTTTCCCATAGAGCCTGCAGAAAAGGATGGTGTCTTCGTTCGTACCCCGACACCTATTCTAGTACGACCACGACCTCTCTCCGAGTCGGAGCTCAAACCCGCTCCGCTCAAGCTCAAAAAGAAGGTCTCCTTCTCTTTACCTGCTGATGTCTCGCCCAAAACCCTCTTAGGCACCCCGGCACGAGTTGTAAGCAGCCCGGCCTGTCTTCTATCAAAACCCGCCATTTCATCTCAATATCGATCAGCCACACCTTCCCAGTCCCAGCCCTTGGTAGCTCCAGCTGCAACACCACCAGAGCACAATCCATCCCCAATAACGTCCTACCTCCTCTCCCGCTCAGTCACGAACTACCGCACACACCTATCGGCTTTCAGCACCCAATTAGCCTACCACCAAAGTACAGTTGCCTCCCTGATCACCCAAATCCAAACTGCCCGCAAAGCTCGACGCTCCAACACGCCAGAAATCTTCACCGACTTTACAAATCGCATCATGGACTTTGCTACGGGCTGTCTTGAAGGGGATGGAAGCAATGGTGTAGACAGTGAGGAGAGGAAGAGAAAGGAGTTGGAAGAGCGGAGGAGGAGATTGAGGGACAGTGGGTGGAGAAGACAAAGATTTTGTGGGGAGAAGTATGAGAGGTTGTGTGAGATTGCTTTGAGTGAACTTGAGGAGAGTGGATATCCTCAGGCCATATAAAGCTGTGTGGTTTTGCTTTCTATGGAAGTTCAAAATACTTCTTTAAAAATCACTTTCATGTATTTATTGCATTCTTCTGTTTTAAATTTATTGCTTTTTGTAGGTTTATAGCTGGATTTAGGGATGGGATAGTGGACGGCGTTCTCAGGTGGGATTTTGTAATATATGTATAATACGAATGTATGATATGACGCAGAAGGATATTGGTTTCGTTTGGGAAACGATAGGCCGTAGACCTGCAGCAAGAGCATAGCAGGTAGCAAAAGAATGCAAACACGGGGATCAACTCAATACTACGCCGCAGATGTGCCTATCGCGTAAATGCATCCCGAATGTAACCTCAGCCTCATATTAACCTCCGGCAAGAAATCCTATACCCACCAAGAGTCCTAAAAACACTCTGCAGGAGAACAAATGTCACGACCTAGTTGGAAAATCGACTTCTCCAAAATAGGTCAACTCAACCATGAATTAATTACCTAGTCCAGGCCCATCTTCTCCGCCTCGAAGAAACAGCAACTTTACTCCGACAAAACAAAATCACAACCGAAACCTACTTTGATAATCTTTTCAATCACGTTGTTCTAGATGGTATTCAGCATATAGAAGATATATCAGACACGAATCTAACATGGCTATGTAACTTGGACCCAATCTGCGGTTCCTTCAAGACCTGGATTTCAGACCCAAGTTTTCATGCTGTATAAGAGAAAAGTGTCTCACTCAGATATTCAAAAATATTCACTAAAAGAGACAAATACTAGTTCTTCCCCTCCTAAAAACCCTCCTCCTAAAAACATACACGACAGGATTCGGAACCCTCTCACCATCACAACTCCAATCTCTAACTAGATTCTTATCTTTAATCTCATAACGCCTCATCTCCTTCAATTCTTGGTATCAATCGCCTTTACCCAGTCTCACTTGCCACTGCTAAAGTATCTCTTAACTCTACCACCAGGATCACCAAAAGAGACAGTTTTCGATATAATCAGCATACCATTTCCCGTGCCTTCACACTTACAGAATCTAGCTGTTTGGACTGCTCTATTAGATGCAGTGAGACTTTGGATTCATAGACCAGCTTCATCATGGCACCGTTCTAGATGGATAAATTTACTTACTACACATCTCACTATTTCAACAACAACCTCCGAAACCTCTGGTGTTACAATTCCAAACTCAATGACCATAAAGAAACACCAACCCAAAGAGAAGAAGAACTCTCTAACGAAAAACAATTCTCCGAACTTTCAACATCCCTAAAATCTAACTTCGTCCCATCAACCTACACCTTCCTCTCAAACCTCCTAACCTCTTCAAACGAACTAAACCTAGCCAACCTCTCAACTCTCTTCTCCCTATTCCTAGCATCTACTATAACCCCACCACCCTCCCTCACAACCCCTCCCAACACCACCCCCTCAAACCTCCTCCGCACAAGCCTCCTCTCCACAAAATTCCATGCGAACAGATTCGAAATCCTGTAACTCCTACTCACAGACCCAAAATTTTGATGTAAACTATACGCCTCCACTAATAGAAAAGGGTGTTTTTGAGAGAGAGGAGGAGGGATTTGGGAGGAATGGGGTTACTGGAACGAGCCCAAGAAGAGAGGTGGGGTAGGACGGGGAGGGAGAATGTTTTGCATGTTGCTGCTGAGAGGGGGGATGAGAGGGTTATTAGGTTTTTTACTTGAGGTATATTTTCCTTTTCTATTATTCAATAAATCTTTATCTCAAAGCGTTTGAATGTTTTATTGAATATCTAAACTAACGGCCTTATCAATAGAAAGTAGTAGACCCGACCCTTAAAGACGGTTTATTTAGAACGCCCGAAGAACGAGCTAAGAATTTTGGGAGATGTGCTGTTCTTTGGGTTTTGACTGAGTATGAAGAGATGAGAAAGAGGAGGTGATTGAGTTGGTTTAGGTTACAGTATGGAAGTGAGTTTCGTATTAATGTTAGGTTTTGATAATTAGGGTTTTATAGGATGGGGATTGCGATTGAGAATGCTATTACTGTAGGGTATTTCCGTAACCTTGTTTAATACTATTGTTTGTCAAAGCGTTAGCAAGACGTATAGTGTGGTCATGTACCTAAGAATAGGCAGATTGAGTTACCCACTTCAAGTGAGTTACTCCAATAAAGTAATCTGGCATTGTCTATGATTTCTAGGCCATCCTTCTTCAATCGAGTTAAGTAACTTAACTTACACATTATGACTATAATTCAAAGCTAGCTAAATTCTATAGATTAAGTGACCCTTGTTCAATTTCGAGTGAATGACCTACACAATTTAAGTGAGTTATTCTAATGTAAGTAAATTATCCCAGTTCAAGTAAGATACCCAAATTCATGTTCCAATAAGTTACCTATTGCAACTAGGTAAACTACCAAAATACAACATAACTGAATTGCCCAAATCTAAATCTCGGTAGTTTTGTTAAACTAAAACAAGTGAATTGCTTTCCTTACTTCTGGTGCTTAAATCAAGTGACTTACCTCAGCCTAGCAAGTTATAAGTGTGATGTGCCATAATTTTAGTATCTATAGCTATATAAATTAATATAAGGGAACATTTGATTTCTGCTTCATTAGTTATTCTTCATTATATACTTAGTTAATCTCTCTAGTGCTCCTTGCCACTCTAGAAGAGCTCTACTTTAGTAGGATATTCTACTATCTTTGCTTAGAGTAACGTCTAAGGTATAAGCTTTAAATCAGATACTGAAATCAAATGACTAACTTAAAAATCAAGCAAGTGATAGTACTTAGGCCAAGTCAATTACTCAAATAAGTCAGTTACTTAAATCAAGTGCGTTATTAAATTCAAATAAGTGATACTACTAGATACAAATATAAGTGAGTGACTATAGTCACGAGGTAGTGCCTGCATTCCACAGAAAGTTTTCTAGTTTCTATAGATTAGGAATACATGGTGTTTCCTTTCTTATTATTTCCTCATACATCCTTATTGGCATGCAAAAGATTTGGTGACATCTAGCATTTCAGGAAGCATCCCACATCACACTATATATAACGAATAAGCGAATGGTATCAAAATCCACTCTTCGGACACCACAACCCAGTCTGAATCACAGCAATCCATGTTTGAAGACGATATCCTATTTATAATACTTGTATTGAAACTTTCCATCTGGCTATCGGAAAATCGATTTGATAAAGCATGCATCGCGAGGTATCATCATGGCAGGGCGCCCATGCAATCAATAAAAACAAATGCCTCTGGTTCCAGATCCTCCCTTATGAACGTGCCTTCCTATGTATGAATTATGAAAGGCCTTCTAACTAAAAACCCATTTTCCTTCATGGCTATGATATCAAGAACAGAGGATCGAGGAAGTAAAGGGACTTATAATTTCCATTTCTTCACAAGACGACCGCACTTGTTTTTGGCACCGAGAACTAGGGTTAGCTCGGTGAGAAGTCGTTGGTTGATAAACGCCCCATACTTAAGTAGTTATTGCATGTCGAATCTATTACCAGTAATGTGGTTCTTGCCAGGAGAAGGATAAGCCTGAAAAGCTGGAAAGCTCCACCAGCTCTCGTTGCTCCCATATTAGATACCAGGTGTAAAAGACCGCGTCGGAAGTTTGTCCTTGTGTTGGGACGAAGACGACGTCGGCGCATCATGTACAAACAGGCTGAAGAGGAGTAAAGTAGCTATCTCAGTCCAGTTCAGTTTGACACTTCGGACAGGTCAGAGGCTCGGTCCAAGTCCCTTGATCTCCTCCTTTCCTAATATCTGTGATTTCAATATTGGGGAAGTTTATGACAGCCTTGAATTTTCCTGCGTAGTTCTTCTTGGGCTTCTTGGGCTTTGGACCCTTCTTTTTGCCGTTATCGGCTTCTGAATTTCCTACGAATCGCGCATGAACCTTGGTCAAGACATCGTCAACCAAACATTCTGGATGAAGCCAGAGTTTACAGGCTTCATTTGGGCATCCGTGCATCGTTGAGTCTGCACAGTAAGGACCATCGCAAATACAGTGTTTTCGAACCGCCTAAAGGTACTGTCAGCAAAATGTTAAGCCATACTCAAAGTGTTTTGGGCATACCGAAAGCTGCCCGGTCTGCCGGCATAGCGTCTGGCGCCAGTATAACGTATGGATTGGGTCCTCGTCGTCCAACTCTTTCCAGTGGACGACCTCCGCTTTACCCGCACATGATAGAACATCCACCACTTCCATAAAATTGCTTGCAAGCAACTCGCGGTTTCCGTGGTAGCTCCGACGACCTGCCGATGGCGCTGTTTCGTGTGGTGCTTTGGTCTGTGGTAATTCATCTGGCCAATACATCCAATTGACCTAAAGAAGCACAATCAACATTGTAGTCGCAATCGAGGGTGAATTGACATACCAGTGCATAAACATGAGATGCGTCCGCGCCTCTGATCTCAAGTATTCTCGCGACCCAGAAATCTTTCTCGTTCACATTGCGAGGTTGCACATTCTCGTCGTTCTTAACGAATACATAGTCGTGCTTATAGTACTTTTCTTCCTGAACTACACTCTCACCATTAGCACCTGCCCACCTTTATTGCACAGTCCATCACTTACTAACGAAAGAATTGTACTGCCGCATAGCTCGCCAGCTGTCGTAGGGAGTTACCACATAATCCTGATCCAAGCTGCCATCCTCATCATTGTCCTCAAGGAATGGCGATCTATGGCGTTCCGCTTGTGTCATTAGGTCCAAGTCGCTCTGGGTAAGTTTGTGTGGTTGCTTCGTCGGGGGATATTGGACGGTATAGCCAGGATCGGCGATGACTACAGATGATGGCGTGGGCGAGTTTGTCTTTAGGCGCTTCGAGGACGATGGCGAATCTACACGCTCGCGCTTTAACTTCGTACGTACCATGGTTGCTGATGCGGTTGTGTTGTTTTGTGTGTATTCGAGAGCGTGATCAGGAGAGAGGCAGGGACGGGAGGAGGCGGATGGTTCAACAATGGGATAGTGCTGTGCGGCTCCGAAGACAAAGTAGCAGAGAAATTGTCGCGTAGAATAGAAAGAGGGAGGTGAATATCGTGAAGAGAATAAATTGTTCGCGTCGGCGTGTTGATGGATGGCTGGCGGAGGTGACGATATTCAAGGGTTACGCGAAGAAGGTGCCTCGACTCGACGGGATTGCGCTAGCCAACGGAGTAGACGGGACGGAATTGAATAGAATAACAGACACACAACCGTAATGGTATAGCTGCCTCGGCTAATTCTTTCAAGACCTATACCGAAAATTGGAAATGAATAATTATATGTGGCAAGCTTGGTTGAATTTGGAGCATAAGAAAGAAAAAAAGACAAGAGACAGCCAGAAAAGACGGCTGAAAGCTGAGTGGCTCGAGCGGTTGCTACAGCCACCCAAGGTCATTGAGGGAGAAAGCAGGTCGTAGATGACAGAACGGTGTTTTATTGCGAAGAGCCTCATGGAGGACTCGATTGCTAATCTCGTATTATTACTGGAAAAGAGAGCATCGAAAAGATTGGTATCAAACAGAATTTCAAAACCCCCTCCCCCAAACTCCCAGCTAGCCTCGCCCGGCATTTCTATCACAAGTCCCTCGTCAACCTACTCGAGTCCTGTGTTGCAGATCCTTAAGCGGTCGTAGCCTTCTCCTCCTTCGAAGCCTTACTCTTGAACAGTTTATTCTTCAACTTGTCCGCCAGACCAACTGGGTGTGCAGACTTAGCTGGTTTCTCCTCTGCTTCGTGTACATTGCCTTGTCCTCCTCGTCCGGTGTGGAAGGTCTCCCCCTCCATGCTTGGTCTTAGCGCAACTTCGGGAATGACTTCGGCGTCGTTTCTCTTTGTAGCAGGTACTTTGGGTGAGCCTATGTTGGCAGCGCCGCCTCGACCAGTACTGAATGCTCCATCTTTGTGGTCTCCTGCAGCTCCTTCGCGAACGATCTCGCCGTCACCGTATCTATCTAAGAATTAGTAGTGTAATGGTGGAGCGAGGAAAGTGAGACCACAAACACGGTGCTGTCCTCGCCAATATTGCCAGCTCCTGTTAATAACTGTCAGTTTTGAGTTCTACGACGTTGGTAGTATGCGATTCTTACCTCCACGGCCATGACTAGTAAGCTCTGCACTGTTTCTTCCGCTCATGATTGCTGTTGCTGCTTTTGTTGTTTCTCTAGGATTTGGGGTTGCAAGTAGCTCTGAGAAAAGGCGTATGATTGCAGTTGATGGTCTATATAGGCTGTGAGAACAAATCCTCAAAAAAAAAGGTCTGCAAGGGAGGGTGATGCAGAAGAGTGAGAAAGCGGTTAGGCCGGGGTGAGTCTTTTATTGTGGCACAAGGAGGCTTGACTGGGTCTTGTCAGAGCAGAGGTTGTAAATGCCTTGCCTCACACATCGACAGCACTTCCGTGATCGGCTGCCCCGGGGGTGTCTAAATGGAGATGCGGCGATTGGTACTTACCAGGAAAAAATATGGGGGTTGCGGAAGAAATGGTATCAAAAGCAGGGGCAGGAGCAATTGAGGCAGCTGGTGATGGGATTATTTAAAGAGCTGGATTTGGGGGAGGGGGGCTGCTTGGCGAGTGGGAAGATAAGGCAGGTGAGGTTAGAACGAGAGAGAAGAGGAATAATCAAGAGTGGCATCGAACTATGACGCCACTAGATCTTGGGATGCATCATGAGAGATTTTCAGCCTTTCAAGAGATGCTCAGGTACCAAGCAACAGGGTTGTTTTTCTTTTTCTTGATGTCAGCAGTGCAGCAGCCCGTGTTGATTTGACTTTGAGCGATGTCATGATTTTGGAGCACGTCGATAAGCACACAGATAAGGATGACTGATCCGATGATTTCCTTGGCGAACCGAGCACCAAGCTGGAATTGGAGAAGGATTCCGCATAGGAAGCGAGATGCAAAAAGGGGGGGCTAGTGCGCTTAACGAAGCATGGACGTGAGTATCGATGTATCAACACCAGTGAATTAGATAGTTGACATCTAAGTACGAGTACCGTACAAATTGCTTCATGAGATACCATTTTGATCAGGGCTATATATTAAGAGAGTTACTCAAGTCCATCTCTTATTTCTAAATAGATAACTATTCAAAATGATCTCTTATAAACTAATTCGTACAGTACCCTTTTGTGTAAACATTTTACTTCATGCAGGTCTCAAAATAAACAACTGCAAACTGAAAATGAATATTTTTATAATAGGTGTTTGTGCATATAGCAAGAGCTAGGTTGTGGTTCTTATTTCCTTTCCTTCAAGCCTTGGTAAGTCAACAACAAGTGGAAGACAATTTGAATAAATGTTGACTGGAGTAGTGATACGTGTACAACGTTGAAATCTATATTTAGCACATGTAAGGCTTTAAATTCACCGTTCACCGTTCTACAATGTAGAAGTACTAAATAAACCTAGTTAAGTGTATTACCTAGGTTTAGATTATGCAGATAACATTCTGCTTCCTATATATCGAATTTCTAGGTAGATAAATATACTCTGTAAGCTCCGTAGCACCCTTGCTATTACAAAAGTGGTTGTCTTAACTAGGTTTAGAAATGCTACTACATCCAATCTTTGACACAAGTTATTTTCTAATAATTTCCCGCAACTAGCTAGAACTCAGAAACCTAGTCATTGTTAGTGTTATCTATTGCTAATAAGTGTTGTTACTTTTGCTTTTATAGTTATATCTTACATTCAATGCTACTATTCTCTTGCTAGAATCTACCTATCCTATGTTCGTTGCAGCATATATTCTACAACTCAATAGAGGTTAGTTAAGCTTATCCGTAAAGTCTCTAGTGGTATAAGACTCTTACGAGTTCCTATGCTCGAAACTATAGTTTTGTATTACAAGAACTACGGCTTCTTTTCATTTTTAAGTTCCTGCTTCTGCTTCCTACATAAAACAGAGTAAGAAATTGACACTCAAGTTCAAATATAGGCATCTAAAATAGACTTTTTCTAGTAATAGTTGGCACTTAGAAGTCTAGGTATAAATCTTCTGTTAGTGTTTAAGTGGCGTAACATGGTTGAAGTAAAAGCTAGAGTTCTATAAAGACTATAAATATAACAGTCTTAACTTAATACCCGAAACGAGTGAATTACTCAAATCAAGCGAGTTATCTAAATTAAGTAAGTTACCCAAATCAACTGAATGCTTTTCATTCCCTTGGTAAATGCTCGACTCTAACCCATAAACTCCAGGGCCGCTCCCAATGCAATATCCTCACCCACAAACAGCTCTTCTCACGCAGGTCTCCTTCTTGCAAACTCCTCCAAATCAGTCTTCGTCGCCACACCTAAAACAAACCTCCTCTTCTCGTCGGTAACAACAGCAAAGTCTTGCTTGCTTCCTACACCGTCTCCATTGAAGAAGGCCTCCAACTCCTCCAATGGCGTATCCATAGTAATGACCTTATACACCTTTCCCTTTCTCTTGAATCGCACCATTGCTTTTTCCACCGTGTCGCTTTCTTGTACCTTGCCTGTCTCTAGGAGTATACGGAGATGTGGCATGGAGAGATAGCCCAGGAGGGCACGGTTTTCAGGGGATATTACAGTGAGGTGTGTGTAGTCGCGTTCGAAAGCTTGCATCAGCGCAGTAGATATGGGATCATCTGGATTGGATGAGAGTGCTGAAGGAGGGTCGAGATCTTCAACTGTGGCCTGAGGGGTGTGAGCTGAGAGGTCTTTGAAAGGGAGACGGGGTTAAGTACGCCTCTGTATCTGCTCGCGAGTTTGGAAACAGGAGGATTTGATGGTGTTGCGGATGCACCAGCTGTGGCACTGGATGGAGTTGACTCGGCCATAATTACTCTGGTATTGAGAGATGTTATTGTAGCTTTGCAAGGAAGTTCTTCAATTCTTCAATTCTTCAATTCTTCAGCAGCATGCTTCGATGGCGGGGTTTGAAATTTCCCCGAGGAAAGAGCGCGTGCACGTGCTTGGGGTGATTGTTTTTCTCTTCTGAACCCGACCTACATGCTTCACCTGGACAACTGACAGCCAAGGACAAGGCTTGAAGTGCCAAATCCGAGAAAACATGAAGCTATTCACAACAGTTTGGGGGAGCTCTTTCTCTTCTTCACCTCTTCTCCTGCTCTTCTTACAGGTCCAATAATGTGACTTTGAAGTTTGGACGCTCATAGGTCGCACTGGCACATAGCCTGCATAATACCCCTCCAGCTGCTGTGCCTCCC
>PDUO01000024.1:117952-181030 GCA_003008705.1 Pezicula radicicola
CCCCCCCCCGGATTAGGGGACTGCCTACCTCCGTATCTCCGCCCGACGACGTCCTTCGTCCTTTCTTTCGTCAACATTATTCCCATCCCATCTCCTTGTTCCTGCACTCCAATCCTCATTCATCCTCGTTTTATTCTCCTGACCCTGCAACCATTGTTGCCATTGTTGCCATTGTAAACTGGCTCCCTACTCCAAGCCGGATAGAGTTGCTAGAGCTGGCCGGAACGTCAGCGTAGCTCGCAGATATCAGACCACGCACAAGTATGCATCAGTTTCATTCATTTTACCTATCGCCATGTATGAATTGACTTTCGCTCGGGATTGGCTATTCAGAATAAGTTGGTCTGAGAGGCTGCAGATTTTCTTTGTTGAAACTCTTTGGATCATTCGACGGTGGATTCACTCTCTTCTGCTTGCTACTGTATCCCGCTTGGATATTGCATTGGACCACCTGCGTACTAATCGTCACCAACCTTCAGAATTCCCGCAATTCCCTTCAAGCATTCCTCCTCATAGCCATCATAGCCAAGATCGCCGTTTTGACTCTTGGCCCCGGAGTCGAAGTCCTGCTGCAGAAGCTCGAATACGTCGCCGACTACTGAATCGTAATACTGCGCCTGGCTCTCCCATTTCTTTCCCACCCCCTCCATACTCACCTCCACCACCACAGTACGCCATACGAGATCCAAATTCAGACTACTTCTCCGACGAGCAAAATGCCGTTCCTATTCCCAACCCAGGGCACCCTCCACAATGCATTCCCCACCGTCCCAGGGGCCACACCTCAGCCTTTTAAAAATGGCGTCGAGGATTTCCAAGAGAAACGCACCCCTCTACAGGCTCGATCGGAATTATATCCTGCGTGGTCTATTGTTGATGATGCGAAGAACAAGACTAAGGATTTGAGTGAAGAAGCGAGAAAAGAGTTTGAGAAAGCCAGTGCAAAGGCGCAGGCTAAGGCAGGTCCTATTGAGTTGTATTCAGCCAAGTATTATGCAGCTTGCACTTTTGGTGGACTCATGGCATGTGTAAGTATCTATGGATTCTGATAATTACTTTCTACTTGCTGATATCACTAGGGTCTCACTCATACTTTTGTTACACCCCTTGATCTTGTCAAGTGCCACCGACAAGTGGACTCAAAGATGTATACCGGCAACATGCAAGCTTGGCGTAAGATTGGAGGCGCTGAGGGTTTCCGCGGTATCTACACCGGCTGGGGTCCTACATTCTTCGGATACTCTGCCCAAGGTGCATTCAAATACGGTGGTTATGAGTTCTTCAAGAAATTCTACTCCGACCTCGTTGGACCAGACACCGCGCAAAAGTACAAGACTTCACTATATCTTACAGCCAGTGCTTCAGCAGAATTCATCGCTGACATAGCTCTCTGTCCTTTCGAAGCTGTAAAAGTGCGTATGCAGACAACAATTCCTCCTTTTGCCAAAGGTACTTTTGATGGAATCGCAAAGGTTACCGCAAAGGAAGGGTACGCGGGTCTCTACAAAGGCTTGTATCCATTATGGGGACGTCAAATTCCTTACACAATGATGAAGTTCGCCTCTTTTGAAACAATTGTTGAAATGATTTATGAGAAGCTACCAGGCACAAAGTCAGACTATGGAAAAGGTGCTCAAACAGCGGTTTCTTTCACTGGTGGGTATCTTGCCGGTATTCTCTGCGCTATCGTCTCCCATCCAGCAGATGTCATGGTAAGTCTTCACCAAGCTGTGTTTGGTCGTATATAGAATTACTAACCCTCAATAGGTCAGTAAATTAAATGCTCAACGCAAAGAAGGAGAAGCCTTCGGTGCAGTTCTTTCACGGATCTACAAAGAAATTGGATTTAAGGGTCTCTGGAACGGCCTTCCTGTCAGAATTGTTATGATTGGTACTCTGACTGGTCTCCAATGGATGATCTACGTAAGTTCACTTGATACTGCTCGGTTTCGTTGAGCCTTGAAATTAACACAAATTAGGATTATTTTAAGATCTTCATGGGCCTTCCAACTACTGGTGGAGTTGCAGCACCGGAGAAGGAGAAGAATTGAGGCAAGATTTGGTAGTATAAATAACTGTGCGTGTAGGTTTGAAGTGCTGAGTTACAGTAGGTGCAGTACATTGGACAGGCTTTCCTAAGTATCTTCGCCTTGTATGATATACATTCCTATGAATGAACCGCTCTCCCATTATCAAATGACCTTGCTTTAAAAAAGAGCGCTTTTCCCCCATTGGAAATAAAGCAATAAGTCGGTTTGAGCATAACCCCCCTCAAGCGGCTCCTATTTGTATTTCAGGTCTACTGACAACAGTCCTAAGTCGCTAAAGAAACTCGAAGGAGCACGAGAAGGATTTGAAAGGGCATTGAACTCATATAGCAAAGAAAGACAATAGAAAAGTTCACCTAGCCATAAATCAAGCTGGCTATGAGAAAACGTAAATCCGACATCTTAACTGGCAAATACACCGCTTTTCTAAATACATGAATGTAGCAATTTGTCGATTACCTTCTCGTTCTGGTTGCACAACGAGGTTTTTATTAGCTCGCGAGACAAACTTAAACTGTGCCGAGGAGATCATAAGTCGCGGTAAGTTCATGTATTCCTTATCAATTTAGTTACTCAAGCCAACTAAGTTACCTACTCAAGCATCTGAGTTAGTCACCTAAGTTTCCCAAAATAGGTCGCCGACTTTTTACATTGCCATATGACATTATATTTTACATAGATGATTCTATATGGCTATACCTCGATTGACAAATTCAGGAGTGGGATTTTTTGATTTTACTAGAGCGAAACATGGTTTTATTAGGGTACCTAGAGCCAGGTACAATTGGTGGCACAAAGATACTGTTGACAAGAAGGTGATACTGCGTTGTGTTAGTGAAATTAAGTTAGTTACCTTGAACAGTTGATTATTGGTATCATTAGTGTAGCATTCTGATATTGGGTAATGAGCAATGAGTAAAAGAAAGCCTATGAATAAGCTCACCAAAGAAAAATCACAGTGGAGGTAATGAGGAAGAATCTCTATCCCATTACGTCTATCTATACTTCTATTTTTACTTCTACTCTATCAAGAAATTCTACCTGTCCTCTCTCATCGAGAACAAGCAGTGTAGACAGGTGCCCAAGAATTATATTCCTGGGGTCTGTATCGAAATGCCCCAAAATGCAAGAGTAGAGACATGAACCACTACTCCCCCACTACTCCCCCATCGTAATCTCCTCTCAACCAGTAATACCATGGTCGTCTATCATTCCACATTTCTATTATCTTCTCTTAAACAAGCATCTCATCATCGTCATCATCGTCATCTATCGCCTTCTCAGACAACACAGATGACAACATGGACTCTCGCTTTTTAGAGTCCTGTGATGCGGTCTTCGGGGCTTTTATCTTGATTTTGAGGGAGGGTTTTCGGACCGCTTCCTTTACCTCCTTCGTCTCTTTATCGTCAGCCTTCTCGTCGTCCTTCTCGACCTCTTCGGTCTCTGTAGAACTGCCAATGCCTTCAAGTAGCATCCGACTAACAGCATCCACACCCTTGGCTTCACCTTCCTCATCATCCGCTACAGCGCTCTCCTCCTCTCCAGCAACACGGCCGTCCAAAAGTAGCTTGCTTTGCCCAAGTGAGTAGATGGCCTCTTCGACAGTTCCTTTGGTGACCAAACGTACGACTTCCACCTCACGTGTCTGACCAACCCTGTGTGCTCGGTTCTCCGCTTGACGATCGTCCTGCGGGTTAAACGATCCGTCAAAGATAATGACCTTGTTGGCATAAGCAAGATTTAGACCTACGCCTCCTGCTTTCGTAGTCAACAGAAACGCCGTGATCGAATCATCGTCGCGGAAATTGTCGATAAGAGGTTGACGTTCATCAATACTTGTAGAGCCGTCAATACGCGTGAAGGAAATCAGGGATGTATTTAGGACTGCTTCAAGAATATCGAGTACAAGCGAGAATTGCGAGAAGATTAGGACTCGGTCGTCGTTCTTCTTGTATCCCTTGACAAGCTCAACGAGTGCAGTAACTTTTCCAGAGTTCATCCAAGCCATATCAGGAGTGTCGAATTTCTTGATACACGGATAGTCGTTGCACCAATTATGTAGCCAAAAGTCGGAGCCGGATCTCATCTCATTGATGAGATGATGTCGTGCACTGGAACTTGGAAAGTTAAGCGGGTCATGTTTGCGCAAGATGTCGGCCATCTTCTCAATTTTGGCATCATCAAAATGGCGGCGAAAAAGGAGTGGATGGATCGCTGCCTTACGGAGCTGCATCAATGGATTATTTTCCTGGTTCTTGTTCTTTGGAGCCTTGACTTTCGTAATGCGGGCTCTCGCTCTCTCCTTGGCTTCTTCGATGTGACCGTTGTAGATTTCTTTCTGCTCAGATTCGAGGCCACAGTACTGCACCCGAAGGACTTTGCCAGGTAGATGTTTCAGCACTTGAGCTTTCTTACGGCGCAGAACGAAGGGGGTAAGCATGGACCTTGCCCGAGCGATTCGTTGCGCTGATAGCAAAGCACCATGGTTAGCGTCGCTAACCTGCACCTTGTGCTTGAAAATATTTTCCATATCTTCTGCCTTTTCATTAAAGACATCTGGAAGGATGAAGCTTAGGAGTGTGGCTAATTCTTGAAGATTGTTTTGCAAAGGTGTACCAGTAAGTAGAAGGCGAAAGTTTGTGGGTATTCTGTTGATGCCTTTAAATCTTTGAGAAAGCGGATTCTTCAAGACATGGCCTTCATCAAATACAGCAACCTAGGTAACTTAGTAGGTATCCTGGAGCACAACCGGGATATACATACATCTGGTCTAAGTCTCCGCATGAATTTATTGTCTTCCGCTTTGACGACAAGGTCGTAAGTGGAAACAACAACATTGATACGGTCACGGTTTTCCAAAATTCTCTCAGCCATCTCTCCTCGATCTTTCTGAGGACCTGTGAACGAGTATTAGTACTTTAGGATGAACGGGAAAGAAAACTCGATGACGTACCATGGTAAGGCTCGACCACTAATTCTGGAGAAAATCTTTGGAACTCTCTGAGCCAGTTTTCAAGAACCGACCCTGGAAGCACAACGATATGAGGACCGGTCTTTCCTGATTCAACAAGGTGAGTCAAGAATGAGATGACTTGGCAAGTCTTTCCAAGACCCATATCATCTGCCAAAATACAGCTCAGCCCTTCTCTGTACATTAAAGCCAACCAATTCAACCCAACAATTTGATAGTCCTTCAATGCAAAATCGTCGGCCATCGTCCTTGGTTGCTTCAAAAAGTTGATATCCTTGTTTTTACGCCTACTTGCAGTTGTCTTGATATCGTCGTCGCCGTTCTCTCCGTTCAGTGAAGCAGTAGCGCTGCTGGGTGAGCCGATCCCTGAATCTCGTTGGGAGTCTTTGTCATCATCTTCCAAAGACACAACTCCCAAACCTGCCCCGTCCTTAGCAGCCCCAAAGACATCAAATCCCCACTTTCCCATTTCTGCAGCGAGTGGCTTGCCAAGCTGTTCGCATTTTGCAACCAGAGAATCGACGGCTTCATATCCGGCGAGCATTTGCAACCCTTTCTCCACGATCTTTTCACCAATTGGGGCTACTTTCCGCTTCTTGCCGCTCTTGAGGGGCGCAGCTTCGACTGCTTCCGCAGCAGTTAGAGTTCGGAAAGGTCGTGCAGCCATCATGAGGTCCGCTTGTTCTTTGGTTGCATTCGTAAGCTCTATGAGATCGTCGACCTTACAGTCATTGAGCCACTTCAAGAATCGACCTTCTAGCTCTGGGTCTTGCTCTTCAGCCGATTCATTCCCCGAGTCGGTTTCGAAGTCGTCTAGGACTATTGGCGAGGATGGTTTCTGTGGGGACGAGTTGATGGTTACTGGAGGTGACGATGCTTGTCTGCGGCCTTGTACTAGCTTTCTTTTGGGCTTTGGTGGAGTTACAGCTGCATGCTGATTTGCTAGCGCGGGTTTGTTGAAAGTGTGCGAGTATTTGTCTCGGAGAGACTGAGTAGGGGCGTTCAATGTTCTCTTCATTTGAGGTTCAGGGTTCTTTGACAACTCAGAAATCGCTGGAAGCTCGTCATCCGAAATCTCGACAGATACTGAGTTGCCTAAGAGCTCTGCAGCGTCGTCCAAGTTACTCTTGCTAGCTAGTAAAGCATGTTGGGCCGCAAGAACCGAAGCCCAGGGGAATAGAGCTTGGAGTCTGCAAATATTCTCCTTCATTCCCTGATCTGCTACAGAAGCCAATGGAATGTCATCAATGGGCTGGGCTCGCTCTGGCCTTGTTTGTGGTCTGGCCCAGGCCGGCAGTGTTCGTTGAAGATCAAGTGGGGTATGGCCATTAACTGTACCGCCTTGTCGAGGCTTAAAGCCGGGCGGGACTTCTGGAAGGAGTGCACCTGCAATTTTGGCACTAGTGATCCTCGATGTTTGTTGGTACCGGGAGTTGTTTGTTACACCAGCACCTCCACTGCCTGTCTGGGGACCTTTGTATGCTAAGCTATTAACCAAACTTGAAAAGCTTGTCTTCTCTGGCGGTGCAACTTTGGGTGCAAAATTTGTTGGTTTGATACTGGCCCTATCAACATGATCATCGTCAGAACTGTCTTCTCCATGTGCTGGTCCTTCGTCGTCGGAGTCAATCTGGATGACACTCTTCGTTGGAGGCGCTGGCTTTGCTGTGATTCCATGAGGTGGTCTGTATGATGTACCAGCAGGAGCCATAAGATTAGCCAAGGGCTTCGCCGCGAGTCCTAGTTGTGTCGCTTGTCGAGGTGCAAATTGATTTGGTCGCATGAGCTCAGGGGTGAAACGTGGAGCATATTTTGGTGGCAGGGACTTTGTAGGTGTCAGTTGCTTTGCTGCTATTGAAGTGTGTGGCGAAGATGGTGTGTTGTGTATATCTCTTCCTGTGAATGGACTGCTTGCTGGTACCTGTACAATATTCTTCTCTGTAATGGGACTGGACATGACGGCGCCAGTAGTTCGGTCAAGGATCTGCGTAGGCTGTGTCTCGTATCGTGACAGCACTGACGGCGTGTCTGGTATACATCCATCGAATAGCTGGTCACCGTCATCGGCATCTGAATTGTAGCCATTCGCGGATGCATTGTAGCCCCCCACTGTCTTTTGTCTCTTGACAGCTGGTGAATCCATGGTGGTATGGAAACTCGGTAGGAGATTCGATGAGCAAGAAATGAATGGGTGATGCTTATGTGAGTGAGGAAACAGTCCACAGAAGCTGTCGGTCTGTTGTGAGGAAATGGGTGCTGGGGTATGCCCGAGATATGGTGAAAGGCTTCACGGCGTCGACGAGGAAATTTGCGATAGACCGTTCCGCCGCTCTCCGTTTCCTAGACCGATCCCTTCCTCCAATCCTTCCAAGCCTCCAGAAAAAGAAAAGCACAATGCAATCGCGATCTGTGCAGGAAGGTATTATTTGTGGTTCGCGGCTTTGTGGTAAAGAAGGTAGGTTGGGTCATCATTCGCGAACGATACATAAAAGTCGCCAAAAACCGAAATCTTACTTTACGCGAGCGCGTCGTTCTTTAGAGCCTCGCGCGCTTGTGACCTCATTCACATTCACCTCACCAATCATCGTGCATCTACGAACCATCATTATTGTCTTGCCCAAACTCCTCCATTCATCAAAATACAAGATCACAAGACAATGGCATCAAGAAGAATCATCTCGTCCGAGAAGACAATTCTGGACAAAGATGACAGCAATGACTTCAGTCCTACTGCTGGGGAGAAGAGCAATATTGCTCCTGCAGTTCCAGCGTTCGTTGTCCCTCCACTTCCGCGACTACTGTACGAATTGGTTTATTAGAGGTTTGACTTGGGTAACTAACTCAATTAAATTGGGTAATTTAGTTGCCCAAATCAAAATGATCCTTTATAAACCAATTCGTGCGGTACCTTCCTTACCTCTTCACACTGACTGACTTGCTCAAACAGACATGTAATCTTCAAACTCCTTGGCTTCACATTCGCCATGATGGCTGGTCCTATAGGAAGTTATTTTCTGACACTCAATACCATCTTTGGTGGTTTGTCTTCCTCGTGATCTGTTTTGGAAAGTGAGGTTCTAACTAATCAATTATACAGGGAATTCAACATACGCAGGCGCTTTTGCAGCTATCATGGCCAATGTAGTATTGGTAGGCTATGTTCTTGTGGCAATGAATGAGGACCAGAGTGAGCAGGTTCAGGCGAAGGAGAAGGCCAAGAAGAATCTGTGAGGTTCCAGATCCCAACTGGTGCGAAAATGAAAGGAGCATAGAGAATGTCCACTCGTCACTGAGAATATACACGGAAGCAAAGTCCTAGCAGAGGGATTTTTCATGGCTGAAGGTTAAAGGCCATTGGATTGTTCTTAAACGCCATCCGCCCCATATTTCCACAAAGGACGAGCTTGATCTCCTTTGCAAGCCGCCCAATTCAAGGACACTAGCAATTAAAGTAGGCAGATGCAGATAGCAATCTACCAGAGTCCAACATTCTCTTCCCCACACTCGTTGTTGGTATATGGCGGAAATGTAATGAGATCCATACGCCATGCATGCACAAATCCAAAACCCATTCCAATCTCCTCTCTTAACAAAACATTGAATTCCACTCTCATCTCATAAAAGTCATTAGAACTTTGTTTCCAGCCAAAATTTAAGCCCAAGTATTTCCCTCCAGGTTGATCCCATCCTGTTATGCTGCGCTAATCATCACCATTACTTGTTCTTACTCAGACGCTTTCCGAACCAACTCTTGCGCTTTTCGGGCACGGGTCGAGGCGCCTCGTACACCGTTGATTCCCCAGCGCCACCACCAGAACCTAATTTAATAGGTACTCTAGGTACGTTTTCTTTCAGGGGGACCGAATGAGGCCCTTGCTGGAAACCGTTATTTTGGTTAGGATACCCGTCAGGATAGCCATTTCCTTGTCGCTCTGCACCTATACCGGCTCCGGGAGGTGCGTACTGAGGGTTGCCTCCAAACCCAATACCATACGCCTCGGCAAGATCTCTACCTGGCGCAATTCGGTCTACAGAGCTATTTTCACTACTGGGATCAGTAGAATAACCTGGCGCTTCTCCTGAGCTCCCACCACTGCCAGAGGCAGTAGTCACAGTCTCATATGAATGCTGATTGCCATTCGGCGGGTAGACTCCTCCATTGTTGAATTGGGGCTCAGGCGCCGTCCGAGGGTAACGAGCGCGATTAGGGTAGTATCCATTGCTAGGTCCAGCGCCTTCGGGAGCTCCGTTATTATAATAGCTCTCAGGTCTGGTCATGCCATTACCCCTGCCGTCTTGCATGTATGTGCTCTCGGCTCTGTATGACGAGGCTCGTCCATGACCACCACCATTCTGGCCATATCTGGGTCTTTCGTCTGTTGTAATTTGGGTGCCTGCAGAGACCCTTTGTTAGCGCTGTTGTAAGATAAGACAATGGTCTTCAGAGCTGGAACTGCCAAGGAAAAGTGGCTGGGATCCGGGACCATCTAGCGATGCGGAACAATCGTGCATTTCCTGATTTTGATGACCAACGAAACGCGCGGCGCATGCAGATGCAGCATTTTACGAGAGCTTCTTGATTTGCCCATGTTTTCTTGCAATTGTGCGATAGCGATAGGAAGAGCCGGCCCGTTCCAGCTCAACAAAATCATGATCGAGGAGGCTCCCTTGAAATAAAAAACTCTGAAAATATAAAAATGTGTAGATACATACCTCCATAATAACTGCTTCGTCGGTTGAATTGAGAATTATCAGACACTGCGGAATCTGTGATAAACATGTCAGTACGACAAGACGACAAAATCTCCCTGCGGAGCTCTACACGGGAGTCTAACCAGCACGCAAGTATGTTTTCCGCGAGTAGTTGCCATCTATGGCAGCTTCGAATCCACGGATTGTATCGAGAGGTCGCTCCCATCTGCTTCGTGTAGGGTTTGACAGATCAGGGTCAGCTGCAGAGAGATGTCAGCGTTGCGCTTTCACCTGTGGCAAGGTTGAACAAACCGATGGGATTTCCAAAAGCATCTCGGTACTGAATGGCTCGAAGAGAGGCTAATGATGAGGTTTGCAGAGCAACCGCCGCTATGTAGATTGTCAGTTTCGTGAATCAATGGCTTGTAAGCAATGGGAAGGACCGACATGGTTCAGCTTCATTCATGGCCAGCGTAGGATCTGCTTTGGTCTGTAGTCTTCGAGATTCTTTTTCGTCGTGAGTTTCTGTGAGAACAACTTTATGCCCACTGCCTTGACTGCTTTTATGTGAATGGTTTGAATGGAAACTGAAGGAAGATTTTGCGCGAGCTCGACCGTGCTGTTGCGGGCCTGGTGCAGGCGGTAGTGGGTGATTTGAAGGCATCTTTATGGCGTAGCTTGTCTCTCTTGTGGGTCTCAGTAGTACCTAGTCGCAAAGCTTGGGTCAAGATCTGCTTATCGCTCCTTTGAAACGAGACTGATAGTGGAGTCAAGAAACGAGGTTGGTATCGTGATGCGGATCAGTCGAAATCCTGGAGGTTGGGATTGTAGTGTCGGCCGTACGTCTTAAGAAAATTCGTTGCCGGTCGCTTCTGGAGGATAAGGATGATGATGATGAGGATGCAAAGTAAAGAAGGTTTGGGTCTGTAATGCTGGAATCTGATTGCGCGACGTGGTAATTTTAGTAGTCGTGCAGTGGTGCGACTCTCGCAAGCACATAAAAAATGTTGGGCTGCTTTGGGAACGAAGGATGATGACGATGCGAACCAGTTATTTCAGAACGAACGTAGCTGACTGGAGAGTTGGGTCAACAGTTGAGATGAAAAGTGCTGGTGCAGGAAGGTAGGAATGAGACGAAAGACGAAGGAACTGGTTGAATTGGTGTTTTGGAGTAGAAGCAAAGTAAAGTACAGTACAGTAGAGCAATAGGTAAGGTAGACTGGAAAGAGGTGTAGTGTGGGATGTTAGTTCTTTTAGGTACACGAGAGAATACGGGTTGCAAGAGAATGCCGTCACCGAAGGACAATGTTAAAGCTGCTGAGTGGTCGATCATGATATTTCTACGGAATCTATTCGTAAAGTGTCTGCTCCCTTCCCTACCTACCCAACCTTCCCTACCACTTTGCTGGCTCAGGTGCTCAGCCTGCCTCGTCTTCTTCGGCCATGGTACTTTCCCCCCTCCGTAGGCAAACTCTCTATCTATAAGTGGTTGGCATAGCTTCTCTCAATGGACTGTTAATGGTGGGTTGCGATGATGCTACCGTACTGCGACGACAAATCTTTTTGGCGTCGCGGACTCTTGGCGTCTTTTCGGACCAGCCACGATGGCGAGGTGTGCACACACGCAAGCTAGACCTCCACACTTATTCTCTACCTACTGTACCGCGTACTATTTAAGAACTACAGGTGTTTCCTACGGTTTTGCAAGGTTAAAGAATAACAATAACAATAATACGGTAAGGAGCAAGAGCCTCTCTTTCTGTGCCCTTCTGGTGTTCCCGGTTCCATGAGCAAGGGAAACCCACGTCGTCCTAAAGCTTTTATCGTTTGTTCCCCTCTTCTTATCGCACCGTAGTACATCATAGCATGGCCGGAAGGGGATCCACAGCAGCATGGGGATCAACGCGAACAGATATCTATTTTTGGATATGCTATTCAGGAACACGGCTTTTGCAGAGATCCTTCAGTGCCTCTCAAGTCGTCCGATCAATTAATATTTGGCTTGTTCCCAACTCCTAAGTACTTGTAGCACAACGCATCATGTATTCCATCTGTCTTCCAAGTGCTCTTGCACATTCCTTGTTTTTTTGTATGGCGTACGGAGTACCATGCAATAATAATGAACGGGTCTGGCTGCATAACTAAACGTACGAAGTACCTGGAGCTTAGCACTACTCTGATACTCCGAAAACCTGCTTGTCTTCCCACCAAAAACATCAGATACACTTGGTGCATGCACTTCCAACTCGGGCGGCGGGACATTTTCATATCCATCGGATGGCTCGGATTAAGGAGACTTTACGATGGGATACATGCAGCCTCGTCCCTTTCAGAAACCATGTCTGCCAGTCTCTCGTAACTCGGATCGGGACTAATAATGAAATATGACTGTCTGTACTGTGAAGTGCTTGCATATACTGGGTAAAATGTTGGATTATTACTTTCGTACTCTTGTTGAGCAACCTCAGCGGAATGCGCACCCAGCAAGGGCTTAGCGATCTCTGGTTTGACAGCTCCGAGCTTCAACCACCTTACTATTATTTTCTTTCTAGAAGGTACCCCCGATGATAAAAGTATGTAGGGACAGGGGCATTAAATCAACATCGAGCACAATTCCCCGCATGGGTTTGGAAGACCGGAAGGAAGATTTCACCCGCGTTTCGTTTCATCAATGATCGAAGAGCCGAGGAGTGTTTGCAAGTTGTGAGGTACAAAAAAAGCCTCTGAAGTCTTTTGGCGATCGTGTCATTCTTTTTAACTATCTGAGATGGATGTAAGTTATGGAATCTCACATCCATTGATGGAGTGAAGCACTTTGCAGAAACTAGTGCAACTAGATTACGCATACTGGAACAACTCATTGTGAGAGACCTCCGATCATATCCGGCGACATATCTTAAAAGGTCTCTCTAAGGTTCGACTCTTCCATGTACACGAGAAGTTGCAAGGCAGACCGGCAAACTTGTTCAAGTCACCTGAACAAGTGTCATTTAATCAAGAGCATGCTTCTCAATATTAAGGGCTCCTGATACGTGTAAGGTGCTACGATTGATATTCAATGCAGGTCTGCGATGCGAACGCCGCTTCGACCTCACTTCTGTGCAAGATAAGTTAGGTTCGAAGTAGGGACTCAGACCAAGTGAATTACTCAGACCAAGTCAGTTAGCTACTCCTGTTAAAATTAAGTAACGCACTTAAACCAAGTGAATTCCTTGAATGTCACGACCCTGGCAGAATTCACGTCGGCTGCGTCGAGTATCAATCGTAGCAACGTACACGTATCAAGGGCCAGAGTAAGGGATATCGTTAAACTCTAACTTATGTGTAATTCAAGAGATCGGGGAAATTCAAATGCCTCAAGCTGAATAAATTCAGGAACAAAAGCAGGAAGATAAATGAAACACGTGCCTGGGGATCTCGACATATGTAAGGGCTAAAGAGGTTGATGCTGAGTTTTGATGTGCGCACATGTACTTCCCAGAGACGCTTCCTCAGTCCTACCAAATTCGACATGTGCCTGAACACAAAATGCCAAATAGACATTGCACTATCAAATGCTTGCTGGGAAAACCCGAGGCCAAGGGAGATGCAGGTACCTATCATCTCCGTTCTTGCCGTAAACCACTTTTCAATCGTCACGTCCAGTCTGCCCTTTGATTGGTATTTTGCTTTATTCGAATGCTATCAGCAATTGTACGCACTAACCAGTGCTCCGTCGCAGTGACCGAATTTGGCATATCATCAACCATCTACCATCCCAAGCAAACAACTCCAAACCAGCCCCTTATATGGAAGATGGGTACAGCATGACTCTAACCGATGCGCCGAATGACTTAGGAGGAAGGTTGCGTCTGAACTGTGCTCGTACAACACCGGAGTTACCTAACAGCTGTCAGTTTCTGCATCCAGATCCGGTGTTTCTGAAAGACATACCGTGTGGCCGGGTGACCTTTCCCCAGATAACCCTAATCTTTGATCCTCTAACCTCTCTCTGAGCACGGTAAACGAAAGCGACCTTCTTTCCAAGGTAGAAGCTGAGATCCTGTCAGCACCTTCCAATTTTCTGACCTGCAATTCAACCTACTTGGCTGCGTTGGTATCATCAACACCCTCAATCTTGATCAAACTCGTTCCTGGGTTGGTGTTGCGCTTGCCACGTTGGTAGCTCAGGTGGCGACCCCTACGAACCGGCAAGTCAGTACTTTGCTCACTCCGTCTCCAGTTGAGTCTTCGGTCTCCATCTCCTCTCTCCCTAATCCCCAAATTCTTCCAATTGCTGCATAGTTGCAATCCATTCTCGCGGTCTTGAATTGGTGGTTACTCACTTAACATAGACTGTAAAAGAAGTTAGCGATTGCAATAACACATTCAAAAGACCGCTTTTCAAAACCAGGGACAATGGTCCTCTAGACTGAATCTCTGCAATCCTCTCCCTGTGAAGACTGTCCCTGCCCCTCCAAATTGGTGTCACAATATCCTCCATAGGATTTACTTACGTCTGTGTCCTGCGTCTGAAGGCATCTTGACTGAGATCTCGAAATATGAGGTATTCGAGAGAGATCAACGACTGGTCCTATTGCAGAAGACCTCGTTGATTGCTGGTTGTCGTCGTGGAGTTGTCGTGTTGCTGCTGGTCGCGAATTGTATTTCCAGTATCAATCAAAATTGAAATCGTGGGCGCTAAGCGGAAGCGAGGCGAGTGCGCAACTGTTTGCCTAAGGTATCGAGTGTGTATTTTGATCATGTGACTGGTATTTACTTATAATCACGTTATTAGTTTCCCAATGGAGCAAACCTGGAAAGGCAAACAGAAAAGGAAAAAGGCAGAATTTCTCCCTTGTTACCATGGACCCGCGGAGGTAACTGAGTTGTATCCGCGGATTGCTGGTAAAGATACCTACCTACAGATGTTATCGCCATTTTGCTATTGAAGATCTTGCTTTACGTACGTACCTAGGTACCTACTCGTACTTACCTACTTTAAGTGCCGCCGAGAGTGTCCAGTTTTCAACATGTAGAGATTCTAAAGAACGACTTCGGTGACTTGGCTAGTAACATCGCGAGGGGTCCTGATACGTGTACAATGCCAAAATTGATATTTGAACAATGCCACGTGAATTCTGCCAGTAGTTTTTCAATTTGGGTAGCTCACTTGATTTAACTCACTTGACTTGGATAACTCACTTCGTTGCTACTATAGGTAACTTACTTGAATTAGATACCTAACAGGGCGATGAGCACGAAGCGTTACTACATGTGTCAAATATCAACCGTAGCATTGTACATATATCAAGACCCTCGGCAGGTTATGCATGTCACCGGAAGACTCGAGTCGTTCTGACAAGTTAAATCCGAAGTCCACCAAATCCCGCCCAAAAAGCTCAAACTCAGTCCCAAAACGTGCTGCTCCTTTTGGCTGACCGGTGCTTACCACCACGTCTCACCTTTCTACGAGATACTACATACTTCTTGACTCCTCACTGGCTTGGTTTGTACTTGGCCTTGGTGTTTGGTACCGTACCTGTCGTAACCCGTTGGGCTTCGACCTCTGTCAAGACTCAAAAGCCATGACATCGACGGCCTTTATCGAAGATTAGAAAGTTAGATAGGAAGTTAGATACCCTCCGTAGCGTAGTTAGATACCTAGAACGGCGGCAAAAAGAAAGCCCCGCACAGCACTGCGAGTCGGTCGCATGCTTGATGATGATTAGAGCGCCTCGACCTGGACATCGCTTTATAATCTGAGCCGGCTGTGAATCCACCCTTTTTTGCCTCAAAACCCCGATCTTAAAGCCAGAGCCAAAAGATTTTCAGGACTACTTTTTGGTTGGGGGGGGGGATTTTTGGGGTGGTAGACACAATTGTGACACTGAGAAAAACCTCAAACTGTGCCGATAATTAAGCCTAGGAGTCCTTCACGATCAGACTCTCCTTGAGACAATTGTTTTCCCTTCGCAGCCTCATCTTTGAGCTTCTCGCAAGGCTTTTGGGCCGTGCTTTGGCTGCTTGATAAGTCTTCGGAAACGGGGCGCCCTCGCTTGGATCGTCAAGCTTAAGAGGAAGCGGCATTCGGAGAGGGGCAGCATAAAGTTCAACAAAAGCTGTCCGCCGCACACTCAACTACTGCCTTACACAACAACATCACTCAATCTGCCATCCCCTTTCCCTTTCGCAAACGATAAGCATTCTATACCTTCCACACATCTTCACAATGGCCGATACTGTGATTAAGCCAGAGGAGCCGCTCAATGCAGGGTGAGTCCTCCGATCTTCTTCTATACGTCACCGAACCGCCATGTCCTCAGGACCTGCGCGGCGAAGCCTTCTGCACCCGGGACATATGCGTCCAGTCTGACAAGCTGTCCGTCTTTGTTTCTCGAGCCCGCAGCTATTTTTCCAGTTCACTGGGAGCTCCAATCCTTCTCATATATCGAACAAGACTAATCTACTGTTCTGCCCCACTAGAACGATCGAGCTGAAGAACAACACTGTGATCATCGTCCTGGGTGCCTCTGGTGATCTGGCGAAGAAGAAGACTGTGAGGCACCTTCGAAAGAAGCAAAATTCTGAGCTGTGCTAATTGTGAATAGTTCCCAGCGCTTTTCGGCCTTGTAAGTCAATTCCGCCGGAACCGAGTCCACTTGGCTAACTAATTGCCTCGACAGTACCGCAACCAGTTTCTACCAAAGGACATCAAGATTGTCGGATATGCTCGGACCAAGATGGACCATGAGGAATACCTCAAGCGGGTCAGGTCTTACATAAAGACACCGACCAAGGATATGGAACAGCAGCTGGCAGAATTCTGCGCTATCTGCACGTATGTGTCAGGACAATACGATAAAGACGAGTCATTCATCGGTCTAGAAAACCACCTCCAAGCGATTGAGAAGGGCCGCAAAGAGGCCAACCGTATCTTCTATATGGCTCTACCCCCCAGTGTCTTCACTACAGTTTCCCAACACTTGAAGCGAAACTGTTATCCAAAGAACGGCATTACGAGAATCATTGTTAGTTTACAAGAAGCCATGTATTTCAAATACTAATTCTGTTTGCGATAGGTCGAGAAGCCCTTTGGAAAGGATCTTGCCAGTTCCCGCGAGTTGCAGAAAGCGTTGGAGCCAGATTGGAAGGAAGAGGAGATCTTCCGTATTGATCATTACCTCGGAAAGGAAATGGTCAAGAACATTTTGATCCTCAGATTTGGTAACGAATTTTTTGGAGCCACATGGAACCGTAACCACATCGACAATGTTCAGATTACATTCAAAGAGCCATTTGGAACAGAAGGCCGTGGTGGCTACTTCGATGAGTTCGGTATCATCCGAGATGTCATGCAAAACCATCTTTTGCAAGTTCTGACCCTTTTGGCAATGGAGCGCCCCATCTCTTTCTCAGCAGAAGACGTACGAGACGAAAAGGTTAGAGTTCTCAGAGGTATCCCAGCAATTGAGCCAAAGAATGTCATTATTGGACAGTATGGAAAGTCGTTGGATGGACAGAAACCATCTTACAAGGAGGACGACACCGTGCCCAAGGATTCGAGATGCCCAACTTTCTGTGCAATGACCGTGTTTATCAAGAACGAGCGATGGGATGGCGTACCATTCATCTTGAAGGCAGGAAAGGCTCTCAACGAGCAGAAGACGGAAATTCGAATCCAATTTAAGGATGTCACATCCGGTATCTTCAAAGACATTCCCCGTAACGAACTTGTTATGCGTATTCAACCCAACGAGAGTGTGTACATCAAGATGAACTCCAAGCTGCCTGGTTTGAGCATGCAGACTGTTGTCACTGAACTTGATCTGACCTACCGACGACGATTCTCCGACTTGAAGATCCCTGAGGCATATGAATCATTGATTCTAGATGCTATCAAGGGCGACCACTCCAACTTCGTTCGAGATGATGAATTGGACGCTAGTTGGAGAGTCTTCTCTCCACTCCTCCACTACCTCGATGATAACAAGGAGATTATCCCTATGGAGTACCCATACGGTAAGAAAATCCGATTTCTCTTTCTACCAGTGAATTGATGCTAACGCTGATTCAGGTTCCCGAGGTCCTGCCGTTCTTGATGACTTCACCTCTTCTTACGGCTACAAGTTCAGGTAAGATACCAGCTATCTTGATAAGAAAATAAAATCACTCCTAACCTTATTACAGTGATGCAGCAGGATACCAATGGCCAACAACCCAGACTGCGCCCAACAAGTTGTAAGTATTTGCTTAGATCTCATAGAAAAGCCTGGGAGATTTAGATAGACAAGAATCCATGTTAAGATGTCCTTTTTTTGGCGTTTAGCTGAAACCAGCTAGCTCGACTGGAGCAGCGTTGAATCCCTTACACAACGTCAACCGTTGACCGCAGCATGTGTTTTGGGTTGTCGGTTGGTTCCGCTAGTTCTATTTTTTTCGCCTTCATTGGGGGGGATTTCTGGTAATTTGAGATGGCGCCACGAAAGAGACTTATGACATTATGGAAGCTTTGATGATCTGAAGGATACAGTAGCATGGATGACGTACATAGCGATGCGAAAGTGAGAAAAGCATATTATAAAGTACAGCGAAGCGGTTTCATAGACGTGATCGCTTGCCCCTTGTATCTTTTGAAGAGAACTCGTTCTATTTCTATAAATTTTGTTTTAGAACACAGCTTAGAGGCTACTGTAGTAATAAGCAGTCAATTTTATCTTGTTTGCTTGCGCTATTTTCTGTAGAAACTCAGCCCAGCGTAAGGTACTGAGCGGCACACATATACAAAACCTAAATTATTTACTTATGGCGAGAGTGTTCTAAGACAACAGATAGTTGTCTCACCTGAAATAAGCCTCATTTATCATTCTGCATTCATAGTGCCATTAGCGTTTGTATAAAGACAACTATTTTTCTGTACCGCTGAGACTAGATATTCGCCAGTGTTCTCCCACTTACAGCAGCTGCGTCGCCTGAAAAGACAACCTCCTAGAAAGGTAAAGGGATATTTAGCATCTTCTTGTTGGAACTAAGTATACTAGATACTAGCACTCTGCGGTTCCTAAGGTAAAGGAACTGAGGTCGTATTTGTTGGGCTTGTTTTGGGATTTTAGAAGGTTTCGGTTTTGTAAGCTGTATGTGAAGGAGTTATGGCGTTCTTATGTTCTTGTCTTGAACCACTTTGGGGGTCTGTCAAGTCTTCGAATACAAGAGATAGCTTTTATGAAGGCGGTTATCAACTGATTGGGTATTTTGACAATATGAGCGCGAGTTAAGAAATATAGACAGAAGACGGGCAAAGGAGCTTCCTAGATTCAGAGCAACGCTGCGAAGTATTACAAGTAACGCACCTCATCTGTCTAAATTTTAGAGGGTTCTGCAATAGCCGTTTGCTTTCATTGTTTCTTGGAGTATCTTTGCTTAACTAGGGAGTAAGCTAGCAGCATTAGCTAAAATTAGATCAGTGCCATTCCACAGTAATACTCTGAGGGTTTACTGGCCTAATATTAGAGCAACCTGAGAGCCCTATAAGACTCCTTCAATTGGAAAAGCACCATCTACCATCATCTCGTGCAGGGACCTTGAGGCAAGCAATCAGAGAAAACGGGAATAGCGAATAATGACATCTAACACATCGAAAGGGCAATAGCCAGAGATTTACAACAGCTGCAGGGACTACGTCAGCCCCACTCGAAGACGTACTCGGTCCAGGCTCTGGGAGTGATGTTTCTGCTTTCTTTGCATCCAGTTCGGAGCAAAACATATTAGATGCGCTTCACTGTAGCAATTTGGTGGGAATTAGCTGACCCGCCTTCCTTCAGTGCCCATAGAAATATGCCAGAGTATGTACCAAGCAAGCGTGGAGCATCTAAGCCCGGTAAGCCAACTACGATACGTTGAAAGAAGGACATCTAGGATTCGCAGCATTTTTGGAACTGTATTGGGCAACTGAAAGTTTGATAAGGCACATGGTAGCGTTGTGGATTATGTTGAACTCTGGTATTGGTGAGGTTTCGGTTTCTTGACGAATTGAGGTGTAGTTATTAGTCTGAAAGCTGTGAGATTATTTTTCTAAAACTTTGTAGACGTAGGTCAATTTAAAAAAAAAGTTCTTCTGTAAAAGTGAAGCAAAACTGTGTTAGTTGAGGCGAAAGGTGAGTAGGTATGGTTCCTAAGGTGATGGGCCTGTTATAGCTACTAGAAGAAGACAGTGGCAATATTGATTCTAAATAGACTTAATAGAGGACACCAAGGGTAATAATAGTAGAAGAAGAGACTGAGTTTTAGGAAATTGGTCTTGGTAAATTGGCAAGAAGGCTACCAAACTCAGTTAGCGCGACGCCCTTAGCTATTCGCCCACCAAACCTCGTTAAATATCAAAATAACTAACTTTTCTTCAACAAACAGAACAGGTGTACGCACTTAAGGGTCAGTGGTATCAAGTCAAATTCTGTTTAAGAGGAGGAGATAACTAATGGTTCGCCAACCCCGCACACGGATACGAAAAAAAATCCTATATCAAAGGGGTTTCTTTAGAGGAGCTTCACCGGAAGCTCCGATGACAAAGTTTTGCTATTTTAATTGCTTTTGAATTCGCCTTTGTGTGGCTGCGTGGTGGGGCCTTTTGGGGTATTTTATTTTGGCTTTTTTCCTTCTCTAATTGTCAAGTGAGGAGTTTGCTGCCGTTATTGTTCAGATGCTAAGCGAGGTAGATATACTGCGAAGTGTAATAACCTACCTAAGCAGATATGTCATTTATTCGAAACGAGTCATAAGAGAAGACTCGTGATAGGTTGTTGCAGTTATCAAGTAGTAATTCATAAGTATACTGTCATATTGTCTCAGGTTTGTCAAGAACCCGGGATTGGCTAAGAGACATTTTTATGTAAGTGTGCAAAGGTGAATAGGGAGACTTAACTCAAGCGAGAGTGCCTTATTGTGGTCTATAGAACTCCAAGTGCTAATTCTCCGTGTACAAATAAATCTTTGCAGGTATCAAACGTGTTCGCTAGCATTCGGGTCGCGTCCGCATCTAATCTACTCTCCTAGAGTGGTTGCTTTATTGCTATTTCAAGTATTATAAATAATGAAAGTAGGAGATGAAACGGCTCGTTTATAGGTGCCAATTCAAAGGACGTCAAAGCTACTGTTATAAGTGACAGAAACATAGCAAACCCTTTTCATCATGCAAGCTAAATTAAAATAATACGGCTGGTGGATATATAGACCAGGACTAGATTTTGAAATGTGCTCGAGTAACTCGAGATGAGTTAAAGCTCTATTATTAAAGATGTAAGACATGATCAAAAATATGCTTGGCTAATTGTGAACATCATCTGGTGTTGTGGTTGCGGTGAATACTTCCCCAAGGGTTGAATAGTTGATGGTGATAGTAAATGCAGATGAGGTGATGGATGGTGGGAATGGTATAGAACCGCTGAAGGTGCTACCCCTTGTTGAGACCACCGTGATTACAGTTGTTGCGAGTGCTCTTTGGAAGAGGTTGGCAAAAAGAATCAGGAATGGGGCATTGTGATAGTGAAAGGTCAGCTATATTTATTGTACCTCTCTCTGGTAGTAACCTGTGAATGGTCAAGATTACGGTGATTTTTTCATGATTCATTATGCTTTCTTCTTCAACTTTATGTCGGAATAATAAACACAATTATAATTCTAAACTGTCTCTGTTTCTATTGTTGCCATATTTTTCGTGTTAACAACAAGAATAGCGCTTGTCCCGCTAATACAGAGCCTACTATACAGGACTAGTTACAATGGAGCTAACCGTCTTCGGTGGTAGTTGAAAGATTCACAAGTTATTAGTGTGCTATTGCCCCATTCTCTAAGACCAGTTCATTTTCTTGTGGCTAGGTAGGGTTCTTAGTCTTCCAACTCGGCTTCCAATGCTTGTATTCAATATCAAGGTTATTTAAGGAGTAGCAATATGTAGACAAGCAAAGTGGTGTTATGTCTTTTAAGGAACTAGTGTATGGAAATAGCCTACTTGTAGCAGGAGGACGATCATATAACTATTCCTATCTTATTCAATAATGCTTAGAATAAGCGCTTGATCTCTCGTTTGTACCAGATTTCGTTATAGGGAAGTCGAGTATTTCGCCGTGGTCCTATGGGTTCTATGTCTTCTTGGATTTGTGATTCAAAATATCTTGTTTATTCGGAAGAGAGCTTAAGGTTAAATAGCGATCAATAGCACAGCTATGCTAGGAGAGCTATTCTGACTAGTCCAAAATCCACGAGCAGTAGTCCTGTGTGGATAATAGCATATGGAAGCAGCATGGTAGGTTCTTAGGAGCCAATGATAGTCGCTCGAAGTACTTCCGAGTCGCATTCTGGCTTTGAAGTACGAGCGACACTTAATTTCACTTAGGAATAGTAAACTCCGTTACAGAGGAAGGAGCGCTCGCTTAACGTACCAGAAAAGGGGGGGCTAGCGTTGCGCCAACGATTTAAAGTTTGCTAACTCTTGAGAGGTGAAGCTATTAAAATCTGGCCATTTTCAGTTAGACTCTTGTGGAAGGCATTTCGCCAATCATCTCAACACACGCCTGGTGCGCCTTTTACATGAAAAAGTGGTCGCTGGGCGGACACTCATAAGCAAGCTTAGAATTTTCACATTTAGAACAATACTCAAGACTCAAGACTCAATTAGTTGCATTGTTGCAAATTAAATTTACAATATAGGGATTAAATTCAAACCTATAACTCCTAGAAGTTGAGACAAGAAGTTGAATGAGGTTGTGCTAGGAAACCAAGCATGATGTACTAAGAGCAGTAAGTAAATTGTTATGTAGTCAGTTCAGTTGACCCTCCTTATACAACAGCTTTTTTACAAGAAGTTTATGATCAGGTTTACACCTATCTGCTCTGCAGTAGATGTAAGCCCTAGTTTTTAGACTCTATGGGGTTTCTCGAGAGGCGAAAATGCAACAAAGGCAACCAGCCGCAACGAGATGCAATCACACCAATGTAAAGGTAGTGTTCTAAGCTCTACCAAAGGAGTATAGAGGGAAATGTCTACGAGTAGAAGACCATTGCTGCAGCGTGATCTTTTGGGGAGTTGCATCAGTCATGATAATGGTGAATTAATAAATTTTCATTGCACGTATATAAGCGGCACTCGACGTGCTTGTTACTACAATGTAATGTCCTCCTGCACGAAAAATGGTACGCGCCCAGTCATACTTATCCTGCTAAAAGGCTTGAATTTTGAACGTCAATAAGGGAACTGCAATCGTGCTCCTATAACGCGTTACACCCTCCATAATTTCAATCAACCATTCGAATGGCTTCAAGGCCTCTTACTACCAATGTCGTTGCCAACCAACAGCCTGCTCATTTCTTGAGTGCCACTCTTCACTAACATCAATCGAACGCTTTTCTCCCATCTTAATCTTAACACCAGAGAACTTGCAACTCCCAAAACTGCCGCCGCCAAATGTACCACTAAGCTCCGTACCTTTTGGTCCAAGGAAGGTTATCGAGTAGGCTTTCTTGTCTGAGTCAGGTTCTATTGCATTTTCATAGGATCCTGCGTTTCCTCGCCATCGATATTTCCACGTCGGTTTGGTTGGAGAAGGCTTGTCGGGTGGTCCAAGACGGAAAGGTTCTGGAGAGGGACTTCGGCGGTTTCTAAATTCCTCCAAATCAATTTCAACGCCCGGGTCATCCTCGACCTCTTCCGGAAGTTTCCTCTTCTTTGTGTTGATTTTCTGAGATGTGGCCTGGGATTGCTTTTCGAACCGAAGATGCCTTCTATAGCATCGCCAAAGATGAACTTTGCAAACATCTGTTGCTTCCCCGAAACTCTCTGGAGATATATCTGCAGTGTGAAATCTTTGTCTGGGGAGGAGTAGCCATTTCTTATGTATGGACAGGAAATTCTCCACGTGCCAGTCACATCCCATATCATGCTTCCTGAATTTTGCACAATCTCTTGATGGAGTTGCTCAAAAGTCTCGTCATTTATCTTTTCCTTGCTCTGCTTCTGCTTCTCCAATGCCTCTCTCTGCTTTCTCAACAAAAGCTGTCGCGCCTTTTCTGCCTTTCGCTGCTTGTCCTGTTCATCCCACAATTTTCTCGTTGCCGGTGCCATTTCATTTAGAACTTCGTCATGCTTTTTTGTTAGTGTTTTCTCATCTTGGCCAACAATCATCCATTGTACAAATTGTGAGCCTTGAGGAACATTGATGACATAAGAAGCAAGGTTGAGGTCTCGCACAAGATTGATAAATGAATCGGAGGACGTTTCCACTACAGCAACATTTTTGCTAACTATAGAGTCTCTCGGGAGGGGAAATTCCTCCTCTAAGAACCGTCGGGGGTCAACTTGGACTTTTTCCGCATTTGTTGATAAATTGTTCCACTTCGCATTGTGGAGATTTCCCCAAGCGGCCAATTTACTTTGATATGTCGCTTTTGCAGTGCGTTTGAGTGTGACAAGATCTTGGAGCATCGATGGATTGCCAGCAAGCCTCAGTCGTTTCTTTATAGTCAGAATATTGCCACTGTAATCAATGCCTCTGAATATGCACTGAGCTTTCCACCACACGATACTCTTGCTATCAGACGAATTCGGGTTTGCAATATTGGAGCAATATGGTGTATATTGTGGAGATAGACTCTTTGCAAGCTCAGATGTGTTGAGTAAGAAGCCTCGAGGCCCGTAACCGAAATTTCCTATCTGATGGCGGAACTTCACCCCCAAGGACGGATTCGGCTCATCTATGCCATAGGAGTCGGGGAAAGGTATATAATTTGAGTCACCAGGAGTACCTCTCCAGCTCATTTTGAGTAGCAAGAGTTGTTTTGAAAGTTGATAAGCTGATGATAATAGGAAGTTGAGATACCTTAAATACAGAAACGATATGAAGTTGAAAGCCGAAGAAGAATGAGATGAGGGGAAGTTAAGCTTTTATAATTTATCACGCACCCGGGGGTCCATACAAGGCGCGTCAGATACTCCGTATCACGTGTACCAATTCCGACAATGCACGAGCACCTCGATGAAATTCAATTGGTAGATCCCTTCATTAGGATATCTGTGCGTCCAGCAATCGGCCTTGCAAGACCTAAGCGACGTCGAATCTAACTTTAGCTAGGAGAACTCGGCAAGTTTCCTTGATATAAATTTGCGGAGTTAGGATTTTGCACTCTTCCACATGAGACTCCATGCGACCAAGAAACAAGTACTTGGTTGGAAGCCTAAAGTTACAATGTGCAGGTTATTGACTAAGAAGGAAGTGATAAGCTAAGAAAGCGTATTGCATACGAATTTCTCTAAGCGAGGGTAATAAGTACGTATAAAAAGGAAAGAAGGAAGAACACCTCGACACAAACTCCTGTTGCTACACATAAATCTATTGTCACTAAAGCCAAATTTCTATCTCTTTCAAAATTCTTATTCTGCTCTAAAAGGACAGAGCCGTATTGTTTTAACCCCTGGAGTACATCGTTCTATGTATACTAAAACATGTACAGTAGAGTATTTAGGGCCATCTCAAAGTGCAGCAGCCTGCTTAGCCTAATATCAACCATAAATCAGATAGTTAGCTAGTGTCTTAGCGGCATTTGCGCACAAAAAATCACTAGTGACTGTTAGTTTATTTCTGCAATGCCCTCTTAAGTCCTAAGATGATTCAACCTAAGCGAAGGAGTATAGAGATTTGATATAGGTGACTCTGGCCTAACACTGCAGTCTTACTTTTGTATAATGAGAGCGTACAAATGAAATAGTGGTAAAGAAAACAAGTGGATGTTATCCTTGGAGTACATACAGTAAAGTGAGATCAAAGTATCTAAAAACACTGCCTAGCGACAGGAGCCAAGAGCAATGGAATGCAGATATCTCCAGAAACCAGAATATACTCCAGCGACAGGCTTGATTTAGGTAGCTTACTCGACTTAACGAGGTAACCTACTTGACTAAACTCACTTAATACGATCAACTTAATCTATTCCTACGTAACAGCACGTTGCACCCGACCCCAGCTTGGTATTACAAACAATATAAATAGCAACATAGCAGCGCTTTCAAATAACCAAAACAAAAGCAAGTAGTATTAGGGGTACAGTATAGTAGTCGTGAAGCGCTTTGGCATGATAGACATAGAAGCAAGCCTGCAGCCCAATGTTTCATAATACAAAAAGAAGAAGGGAAGCAAAGAAATGAGGAAAATGGATCGGTCTGAGAGCTATGTACACTGCAAAATGAAGAGAGAACCCTCGCTCTTGGGCTCATCTTCCAATGCTAAAACAAGGAATGCTAGTAACTTAAAGGAAAGAGAAGTAGAGCGCGCTGCTCCTGGTATCATGTATCAATCTGTTCGCCTTTTGTGGCTCGTCTCGTCATCATGATTCTCGTCGTCTTGTGGTACGTGACCGTGTCGGGTGTCGTGGTTCATTCGGAGTTTTTTTAAATCCCAGATTTCATGAGATGCAGTTCCATGCTTCGAAGCCCTTCTTTCACGCCTTTGATTCATCTGGCCACCATCCAATCCTCCGATAGCTCTCAACTACTGCTTCCAGTTCTTGCTTCGTAATGACGGGCTTCTCGTATTTGAAGCCGACTACCGACTCCAATCTACTTCCGTCCATACTCAGATCAGTGTCCTTCAACAGCTCCTTTTCCATGAAAGGTGTAAGTGGCCCCGGCCTTGTGATACCAGCATCTGCAAGTAGGTCCGCCCAAGGTTGAAGTACCTCATCATTCACATCATCAACCACATTGTCCATATTCAGCCTCGCGAACGTGCTAATTAGTTGTCCTTGGAAGCCTGTTTCAATGCCAAAGATCTCATGGATCAGACCTGCCATCGTTCCTTGTGATGTTTGCCCTTTGTCTACTACGTTAAATGTTGGGATCTTGCCCATTTTGGCCTCGTCCCAGTTGGCCTTGTTGGATACGGAGTACCAATCTGCTATGCTGAAGAGCGCTCGCGACACATCAGTGATGTGAACGGAGTTGACGCGGAGATCTTTGGTCCAGAGCCATTTCATTTCTTCATTGAGGTATTGATAGACGCGAGCCATCGAAAGAGTTGTACCGATGGACTGGGAGGCGTAGTCGCCATACACGTGGGCGAGACGCACAATGATGAGATTCAATCTGTGAGTTGTCAGCAGATATTCCTTGTCCTCGTATTAATTGACATCCAAGGACCAGAACAGTCTCGATCATCGTCTCGTCTCCCTTAAACCAAGAATGAGATCCACTTACCCCTCGATCTTGGCCAATTGCTCCTCCGCCTGCAGCTTAAAGACTGCAATCTTGCTCCAAGGCTTCAACTTATCTCCTTCCTTGCTGGGTTGACTGTCAGGCTTGTACACCATTCCCGTACTCAACTCCACGAAGCACTTCACCCCTCTTTTGGCGGCCTCCTTTCCCACAGCAACACTCAGCGCCAGCGACCGGACTTTGTACACTTCATCTTCCTGTGAATATCGCGTCTCACCACCGCAGTTGAATACATAGTCCCATTGCTTCCCGTTCGAACGGTCAAATATGCGGGGAAGGGATTCTGTTGGGACAAAGCAAGACGTGATCAGCCCAGTACGAAAAGGATGATGCGATCAGGAAGAAGTAAATAACAGCAAAAACTTACGCTCTTTGCTGGCATCTGCCTGCATAAATTTGTCTGTCGAACAGGCCTCTGCGAACTCCGGTGCCAACCATGCCAACTGCGGTAACACTTTATCCACGATGCGTACCTCTGACGCCAAGTCGTTCTGTTGAATGTGCAGTGCCAAAAAGCGTCCTATATAACCCAAACCGCCAATAATCAGAACTGCTGGCTTCTCTGCCATCGCGTTGCCGCTTCGGGGGTTTTATGTATGGTCAGGGTCGATATGCTGGGTTCTTTTGCCGTACGAGACCGAAATGGCTGGGCTGGCAATTGGAGAGAAAGTAGAGAGAGAGAGGAGCGCGGCTTGGAGTATATCAGAGAGAAAGGTCGGCTGGTCGTGTTTGAGAGATTTAAGAGAGGGGAGTGCAAATGGGTTACAGATGTTGAGATCAATGCAGAATTATCTTTCTAATATCATCAGAGTAGTGTGCGAAGCTTGAAGAAGCGAAAAGGTCATCCCTCCTCAATAAAGGAGAGGGAACGTGCCATCAAGCGGGAGTCAGCGGCTCGGATAGAGGTCGATCTATAACAATTAATTCATGGACAACGGACGGGAATGGGCGAGCCTAACCAGAAGGATCAAGATTATAAATGGCCTATATTACATCTATTACATCCAACCTCCTTCTCACCTTTTCATAAGCCTCTCATCCAACACTACGACCGTCTACCTCCCGACAGGATGCTGCAGGTACTTCTGCGTTGATCGACTTGCATTGACGGGAGCGATCTCTATGGCTCTCCTGCTCTCGAAATGCATATAACCGCAGTGCCGTTCCTACAAAGGGACAGCCACAGATCTCGAGCGACCTTTTGCAGCGCAGGCGATGTGGTAATTGGCGCTTCGGACATGCAGATCAGGTACAGAGGCAGTGTTAGAGAGGCATACGAAAGTACCGCGCGCAGATTACGAGTCAGCCGACGCGATTGAAGTTTAAATAGAGATGGATTCCATAAGAATTGAGTACTAATGAGTACTAATGAGTACCTTTCCAGGGGCACCATCTGGTGGATGATGCTCACCGAGACAAAGACGGGTATCTATCGCCGTTGTTAGGCTGTATTATTTTTCACTGGAGTATTTTCGGGGAGAGAGATCTTCATTTCATCTTTTCCAGAAGCCCGATTTATTTTTCTAGTTGCCGCAGCGGGTACGCAGGCTCGCAGGTATGGAGATAGCTACGGATATTACTAATGGAGGGGTTCGAGAGATGGTCACTGATGAGCCCGTTCAAGAGTGGGTGGTAGTCTGGGAATAAAACGGACCACACGCACTAATCTCCGAAAGTTGCTTTGGAATTATTTTCATCTTTCTTTTATATTCATTGTGAAGTCACGAGGCCTTGTTTGCTATCTACAGACGCTTTGTAAAACTTATGAGCCTTTTTGTTGGTGTATTGTTTCCTTTTGGGAACCTGTATGCAGGTCATCTTATTGTGCTGCATATATCGGTATTGTGCATCTACCAACGCTAGCCGCGATGGGAATGACATTTCATCTGGTTAAATAAAATGTGTGAAACCATTGTGTTGCACCTGAGAAGATATTTTTGCCTGATCCTCCTTGTTACTGTTTGACTTCCAAATCCTTCACCTTGTTGCGGACTCCATCCACATGTTTGAATCACTGAAAATTACTCCATTGATTTGACAACAACCAAGCGAACCACGCCGACAGTGGCATATCCCCGCTTTTCGGTTGTGCCTGGTGTACCGTTTTCCAGGAGTCTGTTTACTACGGCCATAGCTTTGCGCAATACGAGATACATCGAAACCTAGACTGCATCGTTTCTAAGCGAGGGCTGTATCTGGTACCCCTGAGCCAAAGAAACTTTGGAATTAAGGTCTGTTGGAAGACAGAAAGGGAAGTCGATTGCCTCTTGGCATGCGTTGAACCAAGGTTGAGACTAGAATAGTGTTCTGCCGATGCGTTATGACCTGCTGAACCGCTTCTGGGCATAAGTGCCCTGGAAATGCATACCGGCCTCTGCATAGTACTTAAAAAAAGTTTTCTTTTTCTCTCTCTGCATACAGTCTCTCCTGCATCGTGCAGTATAAGAGATTTATTTCGGATAATAAGATGTAGTGGCTTTTGCATACCCGAATGCAAGAAGACCTTGAGAGTACTTAGCTGCGAAATGAATTTTATCGAGAAGCATTAGGAGGAATCTTGCAATGTGCTAAAGAGCGGCACAGTCATATAGTTCTGGATAATAGCCTTTTCTTCATCCTTGATTAAAGGTTTGTCTGTTTTGTAAATTGATTTTCAAGTTCGCATATCCTTAATATAAGCGCCACGGTCAATAGTGGCAGTGTCGCTAAAGAGGGTTGGGAGAGATGGCAACCTAGGTTAATGTACCTTGTACTTGTCGTCGCGTATTGTTGTCTCGGAGCTTCACCGTGTCAAAAGAAGCTAGGAAACTCAGGTACTCTAGACTACCTAGGTAAGGCACAATAGACACCTCCCTCATTTGCCCAGAAGATGCTAGCACCCTGGTCAAAGGAACCAGACGAATGAAATTAGGTTCAAATTAAGTTCAACCTTTTTGAAACTAGGTTAGGATCTTTCCAGGCGACTTAGAATGAACTGCCATCCTACTTTTCCTCAGGGACATCGCTTGCATTTGGTAGTAGCTTGGTAGAACAGCTCCTGGTTCGGAGAGAACCTTGCCCAAAACGAAGTCGAAGGGAATTTGGGGAGATTATGAAAGATTAGCATTGTCTTGGTTTCCATTTGATGGAGACGTTACAGGCTGAATATCCCTAAAAGGCTCCCTTGTCGTTAAAGGTTGGCTTCAATTCGCCTAATGATCTGCTCACAGAGTATTTTTGTCCACAGAACGACAAAGGGATACAATGTCTATGTGAACCGCTTGAAGTTGAATTTGACAGACATCTTTCTCTGTCACATATTCCATGTCTCAATAGCAGCAAAAGTTACAGGGTTCAAAATGCGTCATTACCAATCTCCCTAACCCGATGCCGCGTTACCGTTTCATGGAATTGATCATCTCTCGATGAGTATCCGTCTCACTGTTCTTCTCACTCAAGCTTCCCAAACTTCTCAAATCACCAACAACGTCCTTTGCCTTGCCAAAGTAAACTTCTTGCAACAGATTTCGCATCTTGAGCTCCATATCCTCTACCAGCTTTCCAATGTTGGCAATGTGGCTCGTGTCGTCATCTACGGGGAGGTCTGATTCGATCTGACGGGTCATGTTTCCTGAGAGGTCCATGGCACCTAGAGAGTCCGACGATGTGGCAAGTGAGAGGATGACGGTCGACGTTAATTTGTAGTGTGCCGTTCGTGCACGATCAACAGCTTCAAAGACGTGGATTGAGTCCCAGGTTCCTTGGCTCTTGCCGGCTGGTGTTGCCACTACATTCTCGGGTTAGCCTTTGCTTTTCCACAATACCAAATACAAAATAGGAGATTGAAGACCTACCTTTTTTCAACAGAACTACGCCCGCGAACCCATCATCCAGATTCCAGAAGTAAACACTGCTCACACCCCCCTCATAATACAACTCTCTGTAAACATCAAACGCCTCATTCGCTCTAATCTCCATCTTCCTCACTCTCTCACTGGGTACAGCTCCCTCGCCCGCACCTTCATTATTGCCCTGCTCATCAACACCACCGGCACCCGATCCACCAGCTGGGGTCTCGAACTCGCCAGACCAGGGTGAGCGGTAGGAATCACCGTCGCGGTTGTAGTCACACAGAAGATAATCACGGCCAGTTTTGCGACATCGAGAGATGGTGAGGGGTTGGTCGACGGAAGAGAGGAGATCTTCAGTTATGGAGGGGACTAGACTAATGAGGGAATTCAGATGCGTGGTCGTGTGTTTGGGGTCCAGCCGCCGGAGGAGGTCGCTGTAAGATGGGTCAGCGTGCTTGAATGTTAATAAGGGAGCCAACAAAGCTGCAGTTCAGCACTTACAGCGCGCTATCAAACTGTGCATCTGTATCTGCCATCTTGTATGGTGATGAGTGACTGTTGAATTAGAGACGTACTCCGCAGCTTTGGAGGGGTTGATTGAGGTCGCAACTGCGATTGTTAGGCGAGTTTGGAGCGGACGCTAGCGGGTTCGGTCTGAGCCCCTATTTTCATGACGCTGTGAAATAATAATTCCTATGTGCACGCCTTCTCGAGAAAACAATTCTGATTTTTATCACTTGTACATTTACGAGGGGGGAAAGAAAAGAGAAGCCCAACCTTGTTGTTTATCAACTCCTCTACTCCCTAATTTGTAGTGCTTGTGAGGATGCACGATTCGCCTGACTCAAAGGTACATTAGACGTTGCTGTCTCTGTTCTATGCTCTACTGCTATTGCAATCCAACACCACTCCGTTCCAATGCGGCTTCAAAAGCGACACATGCTCAATGCCAACTCCATTTAACCACAGCCGATGAGTTATGCCCATTACCTAATCCCATATGTATCATCTTCCTTATCTGAATCATGCCTTCTTATTACAATTCTGTCTTTCACTTCCTCATTGACTAAGTCTCCATCCTCGATGCTATCCTTCATAATAGCCCTCGCTTTTTCAATTGGCACGTTCATATCATCCTTGATCAACCGACAGGCCACTTCAGGAACTAGAACTGCTTGTACGAAGGTTGACCTACCTCTTGCCGATATGAGCCTATATTCCAAGGCCCTTTGCTTTAACAGCGAAGAGAACTTAGCATTGATATTGTCGGAGATTGCACTTAGACCTCGAGTTCCGTAATATCCTGGTGAAGTATATGAAATCATGTCCTTGATTGAGCGTTTCTTCCCTGATTTGATGGCTTCATTAAGAAGGTCACCAAAGTGGCTTGAGGTACCATTTATAAGACTCTTGATGAATGAATGATGTTGAGCAATTCGTAAGTCTAGGTTCTCCCAGTCAATCTCCGGGTAGCCTCGAGAATTCCAGTTATCTTTAACAGCCTTTTTCTTGTGAGAGCGGCAGAATTTAGCTTGTCGTTGAGCATTCATAGTGCCCCATGCTTTCAAATCCGCGATGTCAACAGGTTCATCGCACATTGGGCAGACAGCTTGTGATTTCTTCTTCGGATAATCATTCGGCTCTGGCGAATACTGTGAAGTGGGAGAAGCTGCGAAGGATACTGAGTCATCGAGATCTTGAAGTATTTCACTGTAACCATCTTTCGCAGCCATCTTGCGGATAGAATCGGGGATATGATCCAGAAGCGTATTGGGCACTGAAGCTGGACTTGACTTCATGTCCTTGAAGGTCTTTGGCTGCGCCGGTGATATATTCTGTGATGAAGCATCTGCCATTTCAAGGTCATCAGGAGGGAAAGCCTTCAATTTCGGCCTGTCATCATCACTATCCTGCGATTCCTTTCCTCGCTGGGACATCCTATCTCTTGATTTAATTCTTTTCCTCGGAGATGATGACTGTGGGCTGTCAAGGCCCGGAGGTCGGGATTTGAAAAAAGACTGTGGCTTTTGGGGAGAATTATCATTATCAGAGTCTTCTAAAACCTTGATGGTGTCATGTGGTCCCTGGCTTGGAACATCTTCCTCAAGAGAAATATCGCTGCCATCATCGTCCAGCGCTTTTAACCTCTCCCTGGAAGAACCATGGTTACTTCCTAGTTCGACGAATAAGCAGTGTTCTGTAATCAGGTAGTGAATTGGACACCCTTACCGGATGTTCCCGACTTCTGCGAAGCCTTCTTCCTCTCGATTTCTTGCTCTCTAAGCCTCTTCTTGGTAAATCCGAAATTAGAGATCTGCCGAATTTTGCCACCAGAATAAATGTTCGGTATCTTCCTCCGTTTCAATGGCTGAGACGATTTTTTTGTAAAATCCAGGTGCTCTGCCATCCCAGCACCGGGCTTAACTGCATTGTCTTCATTGTCTTCCTCCGTCTCCCTGTTGCTTCTTTTTGGGTTGGCAGCGCTGCTCAGATCATTGCCGACTGTTTTCTTTGAGGTTCCTCTGCTTGAACGACCAGTATGTATTCGCTTGGCGGTATTAGTGGCAGGCTCTGGCTTCCTAGGCCCAAGGTCACTCGGCTTAATGTCTGCACGTTTGAAGCGTTCGTCTTCTGAAGTGTCTGAATCGGGGAGCCTAAATATGTCATTATCGCTATTCTTTTTCTTCCCGTTGTCTAGAGAGCCAGTTTCTTCATCATCGGAAGAGGGTATTTTCTTGAAATTTCCATTGAGCTCCTCTGTCTGTGGCTGGGAATTTGCCTTCGACGTAGACATTTTTGGTCTCTGGGGCTTAAAGGGTGCATTGGAAGTTGGGCGGTTGAAGCGAAGGGCGTCGCAGGAAAGATTGCTCCTCTCCCTCGTCGCCATTGGGAAGGAGCGTCGTTGAACTTTCGGTTCTCACGAACTTTCGAAACCTCGACGCGATAAGGAGGATTACGCGACGTTAGGTGCACCGAGTAAAGTGGCATGGGTCCTTTTGGCAGACAATTATAAGGACATAGTATGGGTAGATATTACTTGACATTATGGAGGCACCGCGATTGAGCGGAGATAACGGGATACATTCAAGAGAGGCTGCTTGAAGTATATCTAGATATCATACAGAGTATACAGTCGTTGTGAAGATTTGAATGGAAGAAGTTCCCCAGACTTTTACATGGCTCGAGCTCCGCGCTAGATCAGACCCCTGCTCAACAAGGTGACAGCCAGAAAGCTGCTGGCCTCCTTTGAGCTTCGCCCACTCCTTCCCCACAGAGAAGCCATTTTACTCAATGGCTTTGAATAGGAAATACGCGGCATTGCCTGATCTGGTGTGTAAACTACACGGATGATAATGTACCTGACTGCTAATTCAAGAAGGATTCGGCACCAGATATCTACGAGACCCCTGATCTCACAGATGACAATTCGACCTTACCTGTAAATACTCCTCTGATTCCTGGGTCTCAGTATGTGCTAAGAACAGAATAGACAGGCACAGTCCGCTCACAATCTGCTGCCTCTTCCTACAAAGACTTCGACGAAGAAGACGCTGACACCCCTAATATCTCCCGTTCACGACTCCACCCTGACGAAGCTCGATCTCATTTCTCACCCGCTCAACTAGATGCTCGAGACGTAGACTTCTCAGATCGCGTTACTGCGAAGAGGAAGTCATACAAAGCATCCACGCGCCGGCAAAGGAAGCGCGAGGATGGGACGGAGGAGTTTGGAGACTTCAGTGATGAGGAAGACGGTGAGAGTTTAGAGCGGAAATTTGCGAGGTTAAAGAGGGAAATCGAGGAGGTCAAGGAGGAATACAGTAAGAGGACGGCAGAGAAGAAGGATGGTCATGAAGAGGAGGGCGAAGTAAATGGCCAGGATATTACAGCCCTGAGTAAAGTGTTGGATAATCTCACCGCAAGCCAGGGAGCCGTGGCTATGAGTGCGAGCGCGAAGTTGGCCAAGGATATTGGAACTGGTCTGAAAGTCAGCGGGATAACTCCAGGTGCACAGAAACCAGCTGAAGCTGCGACATACACAGTGACATATGCTCCGACATACCAGCAAAGCCACGCTCTGGCAAAAGCTGCCGATTTCGATGGAAGGTTGGCACTCTTGGAGAAACTGTTGGGATTAAGCACTACCTCGCCCGCTATTAATGCCAACGGATCACCTAGAGCTATTTTACCATCTCTCGACATGCTGCAACGACAAGTCTCGCTTCTATCAGATTCCACGCCATCCTCACTAGACAACATTAGTAGACGAGTTCGAACTCTCACCCAGGAAGCTGAGCGGTTGGAAGAATCACGAAAATCTGCCAAGGCAGCACAAGATGCCTTAAAGGCAGCCGGTGGAGACATCTCAACCGAAGAAGAAGGTGACTCGGAACAGACCGCTAAGATCAATGCTTTATACGGAACTCTTTCAACCATTGAGGAGCTATCGCCCATTCTACCACCCTTACTTGACAGACTACGATCGTTGCGAGCAATCCATGCCGATGCTGCTACGGCGAGTGAAAGCTTGCAAAGAGCGGAACGGAAGCAGGCTGATATGGCACTCGAGATTAAGAAATGGAAGGAGGGATTGGACAAGGTGGAGGAGGCGATGAAACAAGGCGAGACCGTTATGGTTGGGAATATGAAGGTTGTTGAAGGTTGGGTGAAAGAATTGGAGAGAAAGATGGATGAGTTATGAGTTACGTTGCTGTCCGAGGTGGTTCACTCAACCCATGTAATTAGATACCCAAAAAGAAATTTATACCATACGAATTGGTTTGTGGGATATCATTTTGATTAGAGCTATATTAACATACAAAGGGTCAAAGTAAGTGAATTGCTTAAGTCTATCTCTTACATCTCAATAGCTATCTAACACGTACCATCAAATAACAAAATACTCACTATCTCGTGTCAGCTCCCCTAAAGCTAGGCGAGGTTGTAGCCCGCCCTGCATTAGAACGTTCTGTGCCTTCTTCTATTTCCCATTCCACTCGATGACCCTCAAACTCAATTCGAACACGGTAAGCACGAAGTATATAATCATGCCGAAATCATGTCTATCTTCTATTTCAACTTTTCTTGCTTTGTAGACTTGAACGAAAATTCCAATGGTGAACGCGGACAATAATGACGGCGGAGCGGATATGCAACAGGGGTACGCGTATCCGACGTCTGGGAAGCGGGAGGCTGACGACAGGGCTGAGGAGGTCTTGGAGCTTGAAGTTGACACCTTTTACAATAACTTCATCTTCAACTTCGCAGACGGCAGAGCGAGCCACGAAGTCAAGTCCGCCGAAGAAATGGCATCATGGACTGGCCAACCCCATATTAAGGGGAACAGCGAGGCGATGCGCATGGCGCTGTTGACGACGAGCTTGGTTGGTTTACAGTAAGTGGTCGTGTGCTTGTGGGTGGAAACTAGGTATCGGACATTGGAACTGATGGATTGGTATAGATTTACTTGGGGGATTGAAATGACTTGTAAGTTCCAAAAATGGCACAGCATTTGATTCGAAGTGGACAAATACTCACAGAATACCAACAACAGATTGTACTCCCTACCTCCTAGCTTTAGGTCTCACAAAGTCCAAGACGTCCCTCGTATGGATCGCTGGTCCCCTTTCTGGCCTTATTATGCAGCCAATTGTCGGTGTAATATCCGATCGCTCTCGATCAAAATACGGACGAAGGAGACCATTTATGGTTTGGGGTTCGCTGCTTGTAGCGGCTTGTCTCTTGGTTCTGGGATGGACTAAGGAAATAGTTGCAATGTTTGTACAGGACGAGGAGAGAAGGAAAACATATGCGATTATGCTGGCAGTACTGTCGATTTATGCAGTCGATTTCGCTATCAATGCCGGCAAGTAATTGCATCAACCGTACTTGGGGTATGCTAATATCTGGAATAGTTCAATCGTGCTGTCGGAGTTTAATAGTTGATTCGCTGCCCATACCAAAGCAACAGGCTGGGTCGGCATGGGGTACGTTTTTCTCTCTCTAGATAAAGGTAGCATTAGCTAACCTATATCTAGCAAGCAGGATGGTCTCAGTTGGACATTTAATTGGTTACATCATTGGGACAATAGACCTTGTGAAAATCTTTGGAACTTCATTCGGGGACACACAATTCAAGAAACTGACTCTAGTTGCGGCTATGGCTCTCCTTTTTGCTGTCGGAATCACCTCATGGGCAGTAACAGAGCGAGTGTTGATCTCCAGTAAAGGACCTGAACGTGGATCTGGGGGGATTCAAATAATCACCCAGATTTTTAAGACAACAATGCAGCTGCCACCAAGGATACAAGCGATATGCTGGGCGCAGTTCTGGAGCTGGATTGGATGGTTTCCATTCCTATTTTATAGCACAACTTGGGTTGGGGAAACTTACTTTAGATACGATGCGCCTCACGATGTGAAGGAGTCAAAAGATGCATTAGGCGATGTGGGAAGAATAGGAAGCAGTGCACTGGTCGTATTCTCGCTGGTAACCTTTGCGGGAGCTTTCCTCCTCCCACTTTTCATCAAATCTCCAGATGAGGCGTCTTTTACTGCTAGACCACCAGCCAGTATCGCGACAATTGTCACGAAATTCAACAAATATAAACCCGACTTGCTAACTGCATGGACGGCCGGGCATCTAATGTTCGCAGCTGCCATGGGATTAGCACCTTTTGCGAACTCACTGCACTTTGCAACTATTTTAGTTGCTTTTTGTGGACTGTGAGCGATCTCCTAGAAATAATTCAATATTTTATGCTAATCTTTTACAGGCCATGGGCACTTGCCTGTTGGGCTCCTGGCACATTCCTTGGGATAGAAGTAAGCAGACTGAGTAGCAATACAACCCTTGCCGCCAACGGGGCGGCTTACCGACGGCTCTCGCGCAGCAACTCCCTCGATATCGAACTAAGCTCCCCTACCGGCTCCCTTCTCCGCCTCGAACACAATTCAGCAGATGAAGCCATCGCGTCAACCGGTGAGCTCTCGGGCCTTTATTTCGGTATCCTAAATATCTACACCACGCTACCACAGTTCATCGGCACGTTCATCAGCATGATCGTCTTTAGTATTCTGGAGCCTGGGAAAAGCCCTGAACTAGCTGACCCAGCACATCCGGAGGAGCATCATAGCACTGATGGCCCGAATGCTATTGCTGTGTGTCTATTTATAGGGGCAGTCAGTAATGTGGGCGCTGCGTGGGCGACGAAAAAGTTAAGGGATTTGCAGTGAGTGGAGACGAGGACGAGACGAACTTCCTTTATTAACGCGAAGGATTTGATGCTAACGTGATCCGGTTGAATAGCGCTAGCACTGCTTGATTTATGTTTTTGCTTTACGCATTTGAAGGAGTTGGGACATGGTTGTATGAGTACGGAGTTGGTCTGGATTGTGTTGTATTGCACATGCCATACCTTGGCTTAAAAGGCTTTGTCGATACCTTGTGTTTGTATTGCTTTCTCATCTGTCTTTAGTAGCACAGTTTTAAGAAATAAACATCATCCAAAATATATACTATAAGCTCTAAATCAAATACCGGGATCCATTGAGTTACTCTAGCCAAGCCATTAACTTAAATAAGTCAGTTACTGCGCAGAATATTTTATAGTTTCTATAAATTACACAGGGAATTGTACTGCAAAAGGTCTGAAAATTGGGACAGCAAGCAGGAGAACTAATGATTTTCTATATTTTTCAACTTATTGGTTACGACGGATTTCTGAAGTGTCTCTTACTGTCACAGACCAATTTTGTCATATTGTACTATTTCTGGTGCTTATTGGGTCCGCTAGAAGTACTAGGTGTTTTAGGAAACTCTTTACTTTCGTACCCCTATAGCATAGCATATCTTTACACTAGATGAAAGGATGTCTCTTAAAGCTGATTCTTGTCATAAATACTATTTTACTACTTTTAATGTTCTTTTCTTTGGGCTTATCTTCTTCCTTCTGATAGTATAGGATTTTCTTGGTTCTTAGTTCTTAATGTGGGTACTAATTCTTTGGTCAGAACGGTCCTCATTTTCTTCTTCTTTTAGCTACAGTCTGCCGAGACTGAACATATTCTTAACACACTTCCTTGCTCGCTTTATGTAAAAGGGTTTGATGAGAAAAGGGGTTGGTTTTTGATATACATCGAATTTATTGGAGCACGAGTGCTACAAAAATGTATATCTTTAAGTCTACTCCTACTAGCGACGAAGCCTGTTCGCCTTTTTCAAAGCCCCGCTCCTGACCGACCTTTCTAAAGAAAGCCAAGGCTCGATTTAAGGATGCCTGCGTAGTCTCTTGTTTAATACTCATAAAGCCGTAGAGTGGTTAGAAAACTAGAAACTATGATTTGTGTAGAGATTTGATGTTGGAATATTTAATTTATCTTTTCTTGGCAGTTGACTATTTTTGTAGATACTAGGTAGAATACGTTTATTGGAAAGTTGTTACTGGTATGTTATTATATCTGAAGGTCTAACGTGATAGTTACGTGGGAGTATAGGGACGTAGTTGAACTGGGTGACTGATTCTAACCATAACTACCTCGCTTGAATCAAGTGACTGACTTCAATTGAGTGACTGACTTGACTTTGATAACTCGGTTGATTTTTACGTGACTACACTTAGTACGCAACAACCCAATTGAGACTGACTCGGGTAATCAACTCATATGACATGAGTAGCTCGCTTGATGTAAGTAATTTAGCTTATGGTCATTGAGAAAAAGGACCAAAATGCTGCACTGCTGCTGACAGTATCTAGCTGTGGGTACATCTGGGAAGCCTTGGCCTTGCAATTTAAATCTGAAACGTCCCACCCCCATCCATGAAATATTCTTTTCATAGCCATAGAGCTGAGGAGAGGGTAACTTGATACCTGATTTGCGGTAGAGTAGATATTACTGAAATAATCCAGGAATTTGCCTTCCTGAAAGAAGTCCTCTTTATTGTAGCCCGACTAGAATTGATGAGTATCACCTTTTTCATCCTCATTGCCGTTTGGGATAAGAGCTCCTCATCACGTTCTGATCCGTGCTCTGAATGACGTCCTAATATGCACCCTTCGCCACTTTTGGTAAAACATGGGACCGTGCTGGTCTTCCAAATAAAAACGTGAAATGATGGAAGTAGACTGAGCAGTCACTAGGTGAGTGATGTGAGCAGCTCTTCCAAAAGTCTGTAGGATAAGGCCTCTCTCATTATTGTATTGTACAGTAAAGGTACAGTTGAGTAGTGCCTTAATGGTTGAGTACTTGTACATGGGACGATGCGCACAAAACGTGCCATGAAATTTAGAGTTTGATACTCCAACTGGGGAATGTCTCGTGTGATGGCGTCATTCAGACAGACGTGCAACAAAACCTCGAGAAGGACCCAAAGGCGCGAGCTGCTGTGAAGTCAGTGTGCTCGTGATTCGTTGCCTCGGCCTAGTGTAGTACTGCCAAAACGGTTCTCTATCTTATCCTTCTCCCTTGCCTTCAAGGACCGTCCTTACCCCAGATTCTTCTACAGTAGCTTTCGCCCGCGATCCTGGCGCTCGGGAAAAGTCTGTCGATCGCCAGCCCGCCAAAATGCTTCGGATCTGACACTGTCTGAAACTCTTGCCCTGCACTGCCAAAAAATCAAAATCTTGTAGGTTTACACTAAAGACGGCACTGAATTTTGGAGTGAAAGATATAAGCTTACATATCTGGACGCTCCTCATTAGTCCTGATCTTTGTGTGACCGGAGTTTAGCCTTGGTTCTTTGGAAACGTGGGGGAGTCGTCTAGGCGAGAATATGCCTCAGATAGTCAGAATCCAAGCAATCGGGTGTCGGGAAGGCAAAAGCCCGTGAGCTTTTTTATCTGGATTGCCCGCCCGCCAACGCGAATAGGAGTGGGGTAAGGTAAGTAAGGACCTGAGTGGAGGGAAAAGAAAGAGGGCTTGACGAAAGACTTTAGCCTGAGAAATTATTTTGACGCCATGACAGCATTATGATGCTTTGAGGAGTTAGGACGTTAGGACGTCTGGGAGAAGGGAAAGAAGCAAAGAGTGTGCGTGTAGCGGTAAAACAAGTGAGCGGCGAGATACGGCGGGGGAGACATGCAAAAGCGCATCTAGCCGGTGCTGTAAGTCATCCGTAAGTGTACATACGGTACATCTGGGGTTGAATTGTAAGTGCTGACGCACACTCTCTGGAGGCGTGATGCATTTATATCGAATAGCTCAAGTCAGATGCGTGGAGAAGGGCGCCTGAGAGGTTTAATAAATCAAGATTTACTGCCGAGGAGTAGGATAGACATCCAATTGCCCGAGAGGAGTAGTGCTGTTTGTTGAGTTGGAAAGCAAACGATCGTTGACGGAAAGGTAATATTCGGTCCTACATGCAGCCTCTGACCTGGATCTTCTGATAGGACCTACAGGACCTGTGAAAGCTTCGTGGCTGACTATGCACTACCTCGTCATTATGGGGCGAGATGTTGCTGAAAGAGAAACGTTCCATTCGATAGACACACAGCGAAGCGTCCTTGCGTCGCTGAGCAATTATCTATTGGCGTCGACGTCTTTCTCCCATCAACCAAAAAAACCTGCGAGACCTGCCACACTTGCAGCCGGACCCCGAAATACGTTTTGGTCTCCAACGCCGGCCGGCCCCACACTTAGGGGTTGCGTGGAAGACGTTGTTCATGGTATTGGGATCTGATGGTTTGACAGGAGCGTTCGTGATGCGTGACCGCTCTCTCACCAATGGTGCCAGTCTGTGCATGCTGAGCAACATCAGTTCATTCGTGCATTGTTGGGTAAGAGTCTCCTGTGAGTGGTGAGATATGTCCGGTGTGGTGGTGGTGGAGGTGAAGGGTGTGGTGTGTGATTGAGAATGGGGCTAGCACCTTGATGACAGGGGGTTCGTGGGCGGAGGACAGGGCCTCGTGCAGCTCTTCCAGAAGGTCGACGTATCTTGTAAGTACAGTACCTTGCCTGGCATTGTCAACTACCCAATACTGGAGAAGATAGGCACTCCACGGGCTAGATAACTTGCATGCCCACAGTTAGCTGCAGTATGAGTAGCACTCTGTAGAACTTCTGGAAGGTACAGAAGTACGGACAGGTACAACTACTTCTTGTGGACATGGAAGGAAAGGATATGGAGAAAGAGACACCAAGTAGCCATCAAGTAACTATCAAGTAGCCACCAAGTATCATTATTAATTAAACGATACACACAAAAACGCCCCAACAACTAACTCCTCATCGGCTGGATAGGCTTTGAAGCTGCTTAGATTGTTTTCCAACCGGGAAGTCCAAAGGCTGCAGCGCCACCAAAACAATTACTTCTTACTCTGGACCCTTGGCTGTCGACTCTTCAAACAACCCGAGCCTGCTCGCTCAATCGGTTGGAAGCACCGAAGTTCGAACCCAATTCGCGCAAGCTTCTCCAACCACACTCGCAACCTTACACTTTCTAAACAAGTACACTCACATTTCACTCTTACAAGTCAATTGACAGCTGCACCCCTGACAAATCAAGATCAATTGCCACTCTGTAGGCAACCCCAGCCCGGACTTTACGAGGATTGCACAGTAACACACCCCGCTCTGCGGCACAGCAGCCTGCGTACAGAACGACAGACAGACGACCTTCCTGCCTCGAGCGTCTCGTGCACTGCGATTGAAGCAGAACACAATTAACGGGAGACTTTCAACACATGCGAAAACCACGCTCATGATTCAACTTGAGTGCCATCTATAGACATCCGCGTCCCGGACGTCGGGTGCTGTGGGGCCAAGAGAGTCGGAAACAACCGCAACAATGAGTTGGGCGAAGAAGATGTTGCCGGGCTCTGTTAGTATATCCTCATATTGCGCATTTCCTGGAGGATATCTAGTTATTGCGCCAGAGATGGATTGGGTCCTTGCGATTCTGACGATATGGTTGAATGTAGAGAGCGATCGCTAACTTGTGCGATGAATAGGGCCCAACCCAAGACAAGAGCGCAACACCTACAACGAAGGGGAAGAACAAGGGAATTATAGAGGAACCTGAGCCGGAAATTACGCCTTTGGTGAAGATGTTGCAAAATGCTGGTCCAATTCGACCCGATGGTAGTGATAAGTTCTTCGGCATGGAGAATGTACGTCTAAATTCCAATTGCGCTTTGAGTTGTGCTTAACTGACGTTCATTCTAGTTTGGAAATACATGGTAAATTTTCTACAGACTAGTGCTCCGACAATGCTAATCAGCCTACAGTTACTGTAATTCGATCATACAAGCCCTGTATTATTCGAGGCCGTTTCGGGAACATGTTGTCAAATACCCTCCACACTCACCTCTGGACACACCAGATGGAAGCCAACCGGTCTTTGAAGTTCCTATAAGAGTTGTGAATGGCGGTGCTGTACAACCACCGGGGCAGGCTAAGGGGATAACGTCGAAGGAAGCTATGGCAAGGAGGAAACTTATAAACAGCAACCAACCGGTGCCTCCAATGCCTGGTCAAAGGCCTGAGGATAAACCAGACTCTCCCGAATACAAAAAGAAACACGCTATATTAAGAGGGCCCGTTCTAGAGTTGACTTTCGAGAATGCTGCGTCCTATGGCATGCCGGAATCTACATTTACAGCGCTGAAGGACATTTTCATGGCTCTTGTCACACAAAAGTCACGAACGGGTGTCGTAAGCCCCGCAAGATTTTTGGAAGTTTTCAAGCAGGAGAATGAAATGTTCAGATTGAATCAACATCAGGATGCGCATGAGTTTTATGGGCTAGTACTCAATGCTGTCATTAGCAGTGTCGAAGAAAATGCACAGCGAATGAGAGAATTGGAGCCACCTCGGAGTGATGATGGAGTTACTCAGTCTTTAAAATCAGCCTTGACCTCAGCAGCTACAACGATGGGTTTGGCCAACGGAACGAGCTCGCCAGGGACGGGCTGGGTGCACGATATCTTTGAAGGAATACTAACTTCTGAAACAAAGTGCTTGACTTGCGAGACTGCATCTCAGCGAGATGAAACTTTCTTGGATCTTTCTATTGATTTGGAGGAGCACACATCTGTTACATCCTGCTTACGGAAATTTTCAGCCGAGGAGATGCTCTGTGAGAGAAACAAGTTCCACTGCGACAACTGCGGTGGTCTGCAGGAAGCCGAGAAGCGTATGAAGATCAAACGACTACCCAAGCTTTTAGCGCTCCATCTGAAGAGGTTCAAGTATACGGAGGACATGAGGTCGCTACAAAAGCTTTTCCACAAAGTCATGTATCCGTATTATCTTCGCATGTTCAACACCACCGACGACGCTGAGGATCCCGATAGACTCTACGAGCTGTATGCTGTTGTTGTCCATATCGGCGGCAATGCTTTCCATGGGCATTACGTCTCGGTCATCAAGACAGAAGATCGAGGGTGGCTGCTTTTTGACGACGAGATGGTGGAGCCTGTGGATAAACGCTACGTGCTGAATTTCTTCGGTGATAAGCCTGGCATGGCAACTGCTTATGTATTGTTCTACCAAGAGACCACTGTCGAGAAAATGCGCAAAGAACAGGAGGCCGATGGCCTAGCGGAGGTTGCGATGGCTTCAACTGAGGCAAGCCTTGCTCAAGGACATCCAGAACCAAATGGCACTCAACCTTCAGCAACATCCAAACGTGCCAGCATACCGAATACCCCTGTGGAAGAACCTGAATTCACCTCGCTTGCCCATGCAGCGACTGCGCCGTTGCCATCGTCAGCACCATTTGGAAGAGACAACAACGCATTTCAGCCGACTACCCCAAATCCAACTAATGTAAAATCAAAAGAGAAGTCTGTCCCCGACAAACAAGCAGCAAAACTTAGCGCGAAGGAGGAGAAGGAGCGTGAGAAGGCCGAAAAGAAGGAAGCCGAGAAGCAGCGAAAATTGGCAGAAAAGGAGAAAGCGAAGGAGATTGAGAGGAGAAATAAGGAGCTAGCTCAAATGCGGAAGGACCAAGCAGAACAAGTGAAACAGGCTTTGGCTGCGAGTAAGCAAAGTGCAGCCGAGGATGAGGAGCGGCGTAAGAGAGAAGCCACATTCGGTAATCTTGCTTCAACCAGTACGGCCTCTACGTCTGGTGGGAGCACTGCTGCAGTAGCGGAGAACGGAAATGGAACTGTTGTCACACCGCTAGGAACACCAAAAGAATCGAACGGCTTTGGGTCTCTTAAAGGGCTCTCCAGAAATCATAAGGCTAGCAAGAGCATGCACAAACCTCGGAGTCTCAGCAACTTTGGCTTTGCGAGAAATAAGAATAACGGAAGTGAGGCCAACGACAGTGCAGTTGATGGCCAGGCGAGTCCTCAAACCCCAGGAAAACATGAGCAGAAGTTAAAGGATCGGTTCAGCTTCAGTTTGGGAAGGAAGAAGAGTACAGCGATGCTGAACTCTGGAAACTGATAGAATTATCGACGCGGACTGGAGTCACAATTTAAAGACGAGCGGGACTGTATGGCGGAGGACTTGGGGGAGTTGTACATTCTTTGGGTTGCGGGAGGCAGCAGGCCAGGAGGCAATCTGACAAAAATTACGCAAAAGGGCTCGATATTTATGTTTGGTCATTTTTGGAAAGATACCAAGCATTACGAGACGTCTTGAGTTGGAGTTACGGAGGTTAACGGAAATGAAACTCCTTTTGTATAAGTCATATATATTGACATCTGATTCTTCGGTTGCAAAGCATGGCAATGCATGTTATTCACACACTTGCATCATTATAGGTTGGATTGCTGGAATATTTCTAGTTGATATTGGTGTTGGTGGAATTAATAACTGGATCTTGATGGATGCTTGATTGACTTTTGTTTGTTTATACTTCTGTCTACTTTCTGGCCCTTGGTGTTTACCGGAGAGAAGAGTTGCATATGTGTGATCCACGAGACCTATGATTTTGAGTTTGCTGATGCTGATGCTGATGCTGTTGGATAGAGAGTGGCACCTGTTTTGAAAAAATAGAAACACTGTATCCTCAACTGACAAAGGGAATAAGGATTATAACACGTAGGCGTTCTTTTATCTTTTTTATAACGAACACACACTTATATTACTCCCACCTTCCCAATCATCATTTGAACTAAAGCTGGGTAGGTAACAGGTGATTCCTGCTCCATAGCTAACTGAACTAACTGCCCATGAAGTCCATTCAACCTCAAAACTCCCCCAAAACGCCATGCTGTTAATACACAACCTCCTGTCTCCAATCTCCGGCCTCCCATGTCCTTGCCTCTTCAGCATCCATAAATACCTCCAACTCCACTAACCCAATGCAAGCGAGTAGATAATCAAGACGGTATTTATTAGTATCAGCGGTACTAGATTCCAAGCATAAAAAGTTAGCAATCAATCTAATCAAATCCAATCCAGCCCATAATTCCCTCTCCCTCTTCCCTCCCCCTGGATCCGTCTCTTCCCCCTGTTCCCTCCGAACCCCATACTCCACTCCTCCACCCCATCTCCATCTCCATTTCTTGCCTTTCCTCCTCCCAATCCTTTCTCATCCCCTCCAAAAGGGGAAATATAAGAAAGCTAGAAATAAAAGAAAATAACTCACTCCTCATCAAAGTCCGTATACTAGTAATCAAATTAATCAATTTGCTCTTAATACTCTCTTCGGGGCCACCACTATGTCCACCACCACCACCGAAAGCGGGTTCTGTCGAGGTGGTTGATGACCAACCAACTACGTTAAGAAAAATACATTAGCTAAATGTTCTTTCTGTTTGCTTTTTTCGTGTGCATTTTTGGGTGGAGGTTGTGCGCTTGTCGGGAGGCGCTGGGAGGTGTTTGTGGAGGGGAGGGGAATGGTGGAGGGAGGAGAGAGGGTTATATACCGCGCGCGAGAAATCGATCTTCGGATAGGATTGCCATTGCGTTTACGAGGAGGACGGAGACTGTGAGTTGGGAGTGGAAGTTTAGCTGAGATATACTTGTAGAGGTGAGTAGGAACAGGACGGAGGAACGAACTGTAGATTATATTTCCGAACAGGAATGAGAGGATCATGGTTGCGGTTTTTTGCGCTGTCGCGTGGCTTGTTTTCGTGCTGTGCTGTTGGGGAAAGCCGATTTGGAGGACTGTGGAAGATGGTATGGTGTTGTCTTGTTCTAGATTGGAGATGGTGGATTGAAGCCAGAAATCTTGTGCACGGGCCATGCGAGGCGTGAACGTCGAAAGGCTACGTTTTGGGGACACGGTTGGGGCTTGACGCGATGGGACTACGATGCTATAAATTTAGTTTAGAGATGTATTTTTGGTTTTTACCTTTAGGCTTTGGTTTTGATTGATAAATTATTATTTTTGTATTTATGGCCTGACTTCAAAGGAAGTAGAAAGTGAAGATTGCAGATACTGTTCATCTGCACCTTGAGCTCCCAGCTCTCAGCTCTCCTCTCCTAGAACACGAGAAGCTCCAAGTATCAGACAACTTCATCACAGCAGTCAATGCTGGCACATTCAAGATGAAGTTGATAGGTAAGTTCCTCTCCTCCCATCTCCCAAAAAATAAATACTAATAATCAAATAGATATCCTCCTCAACCTCCTAATCCCAACCCTAATCCTCCTCCACCTCCTCCTAGCACCTTACACCAAAGTCGAAGAATCTTTCAACATCCAAGCAACACACGATATCCTAGTATATAACACACCCTCCAACAACATCTACGCACGCCTCTCAAACACCTACGATCACTTCACATTTCCCGGCGCAGTACCACGTTCCTTCATAGGAGCAGCCTCACTAGCAGGACTCTCTCGTCCAATATTCTCCTTTATATCATTCAAACATGGTCAATTTGTCGTTAGGGCCATTCTAGGACTGTTCAATGCTGCGACTTTGTTAAAATATAGGAATGGTGTTGAGAGGGCTTTTGGTAGTGACGTTGCTAGGTGGTATGTTCTGTTGCAGGCTGCTCAGTTTCACGTTATCTTTTATGCTTCGAGGACTTTGCCAAATATGTTTGCTTTTGGACTTAGTGAGTTGAGATTTCTACTGAATTATACTTATTTGCTAAATCAAGAAATAGCTACGTTGGCGTTCCGTGAATTCCTTCCCTTGCCCGCCGCCGCTGAGAAGCCAGTTACGGAGAGGAGGCTCAGACTGGGTATTTACCTCTTCGTACTGGCTGGTGTGATATTTCGCTCCGAAATTGCTCTGTTGTTGTTTACTCAACTTGGATATCTCCTCTTTCCAGTTGTCGGCTCCAACTGGCTCCGTGCGACGATCAAAGCTGGCCTTCAGAGTGCTGTCATTGCTCTGGTCATCAGTGTACCCATTGATTCATACTTCTGGCAACGCCCTATCTGGCCAGAACTGGCTGGTTTCTACTACAATGCCATTCAAGGGAAATCATCAGAATGGGGTACTTCACCTTACTGGTACTACTTTGTGCACTCGATCCCTCGTCTTCTTCTCAACCCGCTGAGCACGCTAGTTCTGATTCCTTTCGCTGCAACCCTCCAATCCTTCAAGTTTTATAACCGAAGAGTGGCCATGAACCTCATTGCCCCTTCTCTTTACTTCATTGCTATATATAGTTTTCAACCGCACAAGGAAGCACGATTTATTATCTACGTGGTTCCACCGCTTACGGCCTGTGCCGCTCTTTCGGCATCACATATCTGGACTCGGCGAAGCAAGAATCTTCTCTACGGTCTCGCATCACTCGTTCTTGTAACATCAGTACTATTTAGCTTTGCCGCCTCAACAGTCATGCTTTTCATTTCCTCTCTCAATTACCCCGGCGGAGCCGCTCTCTCCAAACTTCACACGATCATCGAAAGCGCCAAGCCTGCTCACTCCCCATATGTACACGTACACATGGATGTTCTTTCTTGTATGACAGGCGTGACGCGCTTTCAACAAAACAGACCTGATCTTGTCATTTATGACAAGACTGAAGACGAGCAGGAATTACTGCGACCGGATTTCTGGACTAAGTTCGACTATGTACTTGCTGAGGCACCCGAGAAGGTGATTGGGATGTGGGAGGTTGTTGATACTGTGTGGGCGTATGGTGGAGTTGAGGTATTGAGGCCTTCTTCGCCTATTGAGGATTATGATGTGGGCGCGTCGTATAATGCCAATAATGGCACGAAAGCCGAAGATGGCGAGGAGATAGTTCGAGGAAAGGAGGATGTGAGGAATGCAGCTGGAGATGACCATGCGAACTTTGGTTCAACTGTGAAAGGTTGGAATATGGATACTGCTGATGTCTTGAAGGTGGTTAAAGCCAGAGTGAGAAGCCTGACAGGCGGATGGTGGGTTGGTCCCAAGATGAAGCCTGCCATCTATATTTTGCGAAGAGAAAGAGAACCGTTAGTCGGGCAACAATCTGTCGAATTTATAAGATGAGATCTGCCTCTTCTCAAAATACATACCCTTCACACCAACGACAGCTGTGTCCATCGCTCACCCGACCTTACTTCCAAGCGAGGTTGATGCCTTCCTTCCCCAAGAAATTCAAAGACGAGTACAAAGACAAGCACAAAGACAAATAACAACCCAACAACAAGAAAGCATGAGAATTTCGAGGAAGTATTCAAAGTCTCAGCTACAGCATATGTTGTGCGCCCGAGAGGAACAAGTCTTACTAGCGAGTACTCTGCACTTTGTGGCTTGTTGCAGCCGTTAAAGCAGAGGATATGTGTGGGGAGCGAGCATGACCAACGAGTGATTCCTTTGTTGTGAACAATTTGCTTGAGTTTGTTGTTGGAAGAGAAGACGAGAGATGGAAGAGATGAAGTGGAAGAAGTCTGGAGTTTGGGAAATGGTTGGGGGGCTAGTTGGATTTGGAAGTGACGATAGAAGGAAGGAAAGGGCCTTAGGAGGAGAGGAGGAACACCCGTCTTCAACAGGAAAGCGAATGGCATAGGCTACGATATTTCAAATAGCTATTTGTCTTTTGAAGCCTAAAATCCTGGCAATGTCATACATGAAGCTTCGCTTGACTAGCCGACGAATTCAAGATGCGTTTCCAGGTTACTGAAATATCCTATATTGTTTAGACCATTATAATACTCTCTCGGCCCCGCTATCCTCGTTGGTAGGTACAGGTGCAAGTACGGAGTAGTTGGAGGACGGTATTCCGATTCCTTCGGTACTCTCGAGCCTTCTGCATGTGCCCCTTCCCCTTTCCAAAGTCAGATTGGACTTGTATCAGTCTTACATTAGGCGAGGCCAATCGGGGTAGATCAAGTGTCCGAGAATGTTAAACCCGCCGGCTTATTCGATGATCTGATAAGATTACGGCTTCCATCAACATACCAACTCTGTTCACTTTTATTCTAACGAATGGGATTTTAAGTAGCCAAGGTAGCCACAATCATGGACATTGGAGCTTCATCAAATGGAACTCCTAATCATCATCTTCATCATGAATCAGCGATGGCTCCAACGCCACCAGACGCTACCTCTTCCTCTGCCCGCCCAAAGAAACTAGAACGGTCTTGCATGATGTGTCATCAAAGGAAGATTCGTTGCGACAAACGCTCGCCTTGCTCGAACTGTTCACGCGCGGCTGTACTGTGTTATTACCCTAGCCCCCAGCGCGGTGAGAGGAGGCCTCACAAGACGACCATTGCCGACGTCGCCTCAAGACTTGCCATTCTTGAACGTACAATTACGGCAATTCAAAATGATGCTTCCCAGATAAATCCAATAGTAGAAGCAACTGAAAATTCGACTCGATTTTTGGAGGAACCGAACCCAGAAATTCTGCAAAATCGACCCCCTTCACCTGCAGATGAGTTATTGGTTCAGGATGGTGGGACAAGTCGTTATTTTAATGAAATTCTGCTCTCTAAGATTCTTGCGGAGGTAAATTACTATCTCCTAGTTCTTTGAAATGAAATAAAAAAGAATTTAAGAATTATTGCGCTGACCTTGATCTGACAGGAAGAGGAGCTTCGCTCCGTGCTAGGCAGTCCTAGTGCTGATGACGGCCAATCACCAAACTCATCGTCTTTTGATACTGGAGGCGTATTATTTGGCTCAAATCAGACTGTGGGTGATTCTCAGATCCATCAACCAACTCAGTGGCAAGCCATGCAGCTATGGCAAATTTTCCTTACCAATGTTGATCCCATTATCAAAATCCTTCATATTCCCACCGCTCAGGGCGACATATACGCGGCAATCAATGATATGAACGGCGCTTCTTATGACTTGAAAGCACTGATATTCTCAGTCTACTTCGCTGCTGCTACGAGTTTAACATCAGACGCTGCTGCAAGCTTGCTCGGCCAGGAAAGGAAAACAGCCATAGAAAGTTACAAGCGCGGACTAGAGCACTCCCTTTTGAGATCAAACATCCTGGATACGCCCAGTATGAGGTCTCTACAAGCTTTAACAATATACATTGTGAGTAACCCTAAGATTCTATGCCTAACTAGACCTAAGCTAATATGGTAAACAGACGTGCCTCCGAGCATATAACTGTGGTAGAGCTGCTTGGGCACTGAATGGACTCGTCCAAAGGATAGCCCAGTCAATTGGTCTTCATAGGGATGGCAAGAATTTCAGACTTTCTCCATTTGAAACAGAAATGCGGCGACGTCTGTGGTGTTTTATGCGTTTTACGGATGTTCGCGCAGCAGAAGACTTTGGCATCAGCCTCGCCACTTCTGACCCGTCGTTTGACACAACTTACCCTTTGAATGTCAATGATAGCGAAATTTCTCCTGGTATGGAGTCACTACCAGTGACCAAGCCAGGATACACGGATATAACATTTACCTTAATACAAACAGAGGCGTCAAACATTGGACAAAAGATAATTCAGACCCGTGGATCTTCTTCGGTCCCCATGCCGAGTCAAGAGTCAAGGAGCCAACTTTTCAAAGAGCACATCAGTTACCTTGAAGATACATATCTGAGGCACTGCGACGAAAATATTCCAGTACAACGATTGACTGTAATTTCGACTCGTTTACTTGTCTCCAAGATGGAATTTCTTCTGAAACTTCAACAGTCGCTCAACCGAAGTGGTACACCACAGGATGCGTCGTCTTACTCTAACGAGGGTACCCTCACAGCAGCATGCAACATTCTTGAGACAAACTTGCAGGTGTTGTCTGATGAGTTGCTAAGGGGATATCGATGGTACTTGAGGTATGTAGTTTTGGATAGCTTTCATCATTCTAGGCAGCCTGAGACTTGCGTCACCAAGACAAGCCACGCAACTTTGGATTTTGGTCTTTCTCCTTCGCTTTCTTAGTCGAGTGGTACTAACTTTACAATCGTTAGTACATACTTCCAGTTCCACGTACTCACCTATGTACTATGCCATTTATGTATTAAGCCTCATAGTACAAATTCTGCTAGAGCATTCAAATTGGTTGACGACTCTTTCGAAATCGTCAATTTTGACAGAACTCCAGGTTCAAAATGGAACGTCATGCTCCAGTTGAAAGACAAAGCAATACGTTTACGAGATACTGTAAACTTGCTGGATATGAATTCTGCAGAAAATTTCGCTGGGGTACAGGCCTTAACTGGAGAATTTGGCGAGTCAAATGATTTTGCTTTTAGCGGTGTACCAAACTGGAACCTGAACGCCTTTACAGATTATTCTGACTGGAGTAATCTTGTCGATGAGAGCTTTGGGATGGACGGTTTGTAAGTCTATATTAATTCTTTGGTTGTTCTATATATCTACACTCAATCTATTCAACTCTTACACACCACGGAGAAGTCATTCCTCTGCCAACGCGTCCCACGGCTTTAAATCACCGGTTAGAACTTCTCCAGAAGCCTGAAGCCAGTCTTGGAGACTCTAGCACAGAGAATGAAGGTGGAACCTGCCAAACACAATATACCAGAGAAAAGCTTCACGCCAAGGAAACTCCCATTCGAATCTGCATATATGGCTCCGGCTATAGGACCACTCGTCAACCCAGCAATGGAGGCTACGACAAAGAACATTCCGGTTCGGACACCTATGTCTTGGATGGGAGAAATTTGAGCCACGAGAGCTGGCCCCAAGGAGGCATATGCACCTGAGAAGAAACCAAAGAAGATCGAAAAGACAATTATAGCAGCATTTCCTGTTGCCGGTATCCAGAGCCCGAGGACCAAAATTGTAGTAACGTACCCGACGATGATGAAGATGTTGAATTTGCCCACTTTATCGGCCAGCACGCCTGCAGAGAGACGCCCAAAGAGACTACGATGATTGTTAGAAGCCAGCAAAAAGACAATGAGAAGGTCTAGTTACCTAGCTGCATTTAGTATCGCAACCAAGTATTGTGCCAACTGGCTCCCCATTCCGTCTGCAGTTGCCTGAACGACAATATACGTTATAGGAGCGAACACTCCAAAGGTATAAAAGAAGTTACCGATGACGCTAAGGGAGAAAATGAGCTCAGTGAAGGGGTGAATAAATTCCTTCAAGGAAAGTGTTTTAGGAGTTGGAGGAAACCTCGCTCTAATTGTCAGATTGGCAATGGTGAGCAAGAACAGGATGAGAAATGCTGAGATTCGTAAGGCCCATCCAAACCCAACACGCTCGATCAAATGGCTCAGCATAATTGGGAAAATCACACCGCCAGTGCTAGAGCCAGTTGCGAGAATACCAAAAGCAGCTGCTCTCTTCTTGTCGAAGTAGCCTACCACACAATTGAACGCTATGTTGAAAGTCAGCAACTGAATATGACGGCAGAACATGGTACTCACAAGGTGTGAAAATGGCGCTTGCTCCCATGGCACTGCAAACACCCTGAGAGAGTAGGATTTGATAGTACTCGGTTGAAATAGACGTCATCATCAATCCGAAGACGTGGAGGAAACTCCCACCCAACAAAACCCAACGCGGCCCGTAGTTATCATACAATTTGCCAACAACGGGCGACTATATCCAAGTATGAGCTCGTGTGCTAGAGGAATTCGTCTTTAACTCTTACCATTCCCAACAAGAAGAATATTTGGAGACACACAATCCATGATATTGTACTAGATGAGTATTGCTTGAGAGTATCGGTTTGGTAATAATCTTGAAAGACACCGACACCTAACATTTATTAGTTGTTATTGATTGAACTTTTAGTTGGGAGGATGATTTACTGTTAATCCACCCAAACGAGCAGAAAGAGCAACACCATGCGCCGGCTACGACCAGCCACCCTTCTAAGCCTCCATCAGGAGCAGTATGGGCTGGGTTAGGGACGGGAGTAATATCTGGAGCGGGTATAGCTTTTTCGGTATCATTTTTCTCGGACATAGTGTCTCGGCCGGCTGGGTTTCCCTCAACTGACAGTTTTTCTACCTCTGTAGTAGTGGATAGGGAACTTGTTGTGTTATTTCGTACAGACATTATTGCTATTCTGCAAGCAAGTTCTAGAATAGACCAGAGAACTGGTAGAATGAGAGATACTGTGAAGAATGGCTGTTTTGGTCACATATGGATGATAGTCTGTCTTATAAAATCATAGATACTTCGTACGCTCACAGTTAAATTCAGCCTCGAATGAATACACACGCCGCGAAGCGAACACATTGACGTACGATACCTATTTCTTATTGAGTCTGCGAGGCCTCAATTTTCTAATAGCATACTCCGAGTTCAAAAATTAGATTTCAAATCTAAGACGGCTTTTGTTGGCAATCTCTACTCCGTATATGACCACGGTAGCAACCCCCTGAGTGCTCGTTCGGCGCGGCCAAAATTGCAGGTCCGTAAGCGAGCGGTCTAACAATCCAAACGTGCTGACACCGAACTGCGGAGCCGAGAGCGCCGTGTAGCAACATGAGGACAGGTGCTTATATCCGTCAGGCAAAACAAATTGATTCTTCCTAAGAAAAAAAGCCTGGAAGATAATTCTTACCTACGTACCCTTCGCACCTCCAATCTGCAAATCTCGGAATCAGAAAGTTCCCGGTCTAGTTGAGGAAGTCATACTAGTATTCCTTCGATTCCCCGAATATCGGAGTTGGGAGTCTTGGTGGTCTAGTACCTAGATACTCCATACGACATCAAAGACCATCTAGCACCAAACACAAACACAAACACAAACCATCACCCCTCCAAAACTCTAGAACCAAAAACCCCTCCAAAAATGTCCCTCAAAAAAGGTCTAATCCTCACCCGCATAATCCTAACATCTCTCCCCCTAATCTTCCATCAACTCACCTCGAAACTCCGGTCCCTCATTCACAAATACACCTACAAACCCGTCGATCACCCAAAAACAATAATAATAATCGGAGCATCCTTCGGAGGTTATTTTCTCGCTACTACCCTAGCGAATTCTATCCCAACCGATTATCGTGTTCTTTTGATAGAGAAGAAAAGTCATTTTAATTTTAGTTGGATTTTTCCTAGGGTTTCGGTTGTTGATGGAGGACATGAAGAAAAGGCTTTTATTCCTTTTGGTCCTGGGATTTCTCAGTTACCTGAGGGGAGTTTGAGTATGGAGAGGGGGACTGTTGTTGATGTTTGCGAGAAAAGTGTGACGCTTGGGGATGGGAGGAGTTTTGAGTTTGAGTTTTTGGTTGTTGCTACGGGATGTAAAGGGTGGAGTCCTTGGGGTGAGGATGGGATGTTGGAGAAGAGGGATGGGATGAGGGTTTTTAGGGAGATGCAAGAGCGTATTAAGGGGGTTGAGAGTCTTGTTGTTGTTGGTGGGGGGGCTGTTGGTGTTGAGTTGGTTGCTGATGTTAAGTGTTTGTATCCGACGAAGAGAGTTGCTTTGATTCATTCTAGGGAGATGTTGCTAAATGCTTTTGGGCCGAGGTTACATGAGTATGCGATGAGGGAGTTGGGAAGTTTGGGGGTTGAGGTTTTTTTGGGGGAGAGGGTTGTGGTTGAGGATGAGAGGGATTCGGCTGTTACTTTGAAATCGGGGCAAGTTGTTCCTTATGATTTGTTGGTAAGGTTTTCTTTTATTCTCCTTCTTAAACCCCCTTTATACTATTTATACAGTGAATCTTTTTTTTGGGAAGACTGCTAAGAAAAATACATAGGTCAAATGTACTGGTTCAAAACCAGCATCCGATATCATCGCCCCTCTATCACCAACTTCCATCTCGCCGACCGGTACTATCCTGGTTAAAAAGACCCTTCAGATCCTCGATCCGAAATTTTCAAATATCTATGCGCTTGGTGATGTAGCTGAGACGGGTGGTGTTAGAATGGGAAGAGCTGCTGCTATACAAGCTCTGGTTGTTTCTGAGAATATCGTACGATCTATAAAGGGGAGAGCACTCAAAGAGTATAAACCGATTTCCCTTTTGGAGGCGGGTATTGATTTGACTCTTGGTTTGGTAAGATATTTTCCCATTGATGTCCCTTTGTTCTTTTCTTAATGGGTTGTTGGGGCAGAGGGAAAAGAACTTATTAGCTGACTTTTTACTTGTGGGGGTATTTTAGACAAAGGGCGTGGCGTACTTTAAGGATGGGGATCAAGAGTTTTTGTTCCCTGGGAAGAAGGAGATTGCGCTTAATTCGGAGAATATGTGGAGGTTGAATGGAGCGAGGCCTTTTGTTGATGAGGGGTATGATATGAAGGATGTTTGATGGATGGGTTTGTGGTCTTGAAATTAGATTTGGATGACAGTTTGGGGTTGTGGTTTTAGAGAGAAGGGGCTTTTGTAGATAGAATGTATTTAGATATGCATCTCGTCTGTATCTTTGATTCTCTTTTTGAGAATCAATTAAGTGTTATTCTAGTCAATCGGGATGTCTACTAGAGTCAGAGTTTAGGTGTGTGCAGTATGCAACGATGTGCAAGATGAAGATAATTCTCCAAGTCGAATTTTCGAAGTCCACTCAAATTGCTACTCAGCAGTTCTACTTCATAGCGTCTTTATACTAGGCCTGATTGTTTCTACACCGGCTTCCTTTTGTTTTGAGGAAACACAAATTAAGTCAATAATTAGGGGAGTAATAAACTTCTTTTCACGGGTAAATTGCTTTTTAAGAGATTGTTTTCAATAAAGCCTTATATTAAGTGAGTTGCTTGAAATAACTCAAACCAAGTAGGTTGCCCAAATTGAGTAAGTTACTCAAGCCAAGTGAGTTACTCAAAATGATGTCTTAGAAGCAATTGACACGGTACTTTATTGACTTTGGTGTGCTGTTGAGAGAAGCGATCGCTAATTTCTGTATTTCAACACAAAGCATTTCGCTCATACTCATATGCTATGCTACGTGTACTACAAACATGGAAACTAAATATTGCTTTATACGGAAGTATTCTAGAATGAGAACCACAATGGAATTATGGTAGAGTTGTAGGAAAACAGTTATAGTACTGTTCTACGATTTGTAGGGTAGCTCATTGAACAATATATATATTTGCATACAAAATTCTGCTCCCAACAAACAAGACCCTGCCCGGGTAGCTCAATCGGTAGAGCGTGTGGCTCTTAAATAAGAAACCTCAAGGTCGTGGGTTCGAGCCGTAAGTGATTACCAAATAGATTCACTAGTGCCAAAAACTAACAATAAATAGCCACCTCGGGCTCAATCCCCGAGTCTGTCATCTGACAGCTTCCATCATATTTTTTTTTTGACTTCCTTTTGTTCCGCACAATATTTTAATCTTTAAACTTATTTCTTAGCGAGCTGCCAAGTGGAGACGCTTATCAACGGCAAAAGGGCCACACGATAAGGTTACGAGTAGGGCAAGTGGTGCCGTTGGCTTCCCGCGTGCCTGGTTAGTTGACTCGTAAACCCTTCCACAATGACTACAAAAAACTAAATGGTGGCCGGCATCGCAGCCTCATAATCTACTATTAGAAATCCCCTTTCCCTTTTCTTGTACCACCTTCCAAGTCAAGTGTATTGACGCGCTGCTTTCTTTTTTTTTCTTACGCGCCCTTCCTTTGATTTGATTCCCCGCGTTTACGGCATCCTGCATTACTTCATATTTCTTACGAAGTAGACACCGCCTCTTTTGTCCTCCCCATTTCCACTCACTCTACGCGTACAAACACCATGGCGCCTCCTTCTGCTATTGATGTTGAGCCAGTGGGCTTATCTGACACTCAGGCCTTTACCACTCCAGATCCATTGACAGTCAATGGAGTATCTGAGAGACGCGCAAAGGCTGGTAAGTTTTTCGCAGGTGTTGCTTTCGTAACTAGCAGTGACCAATTCAAAAGCCCAGTTAGTTTCTGCTCTTCTATTCTCTCCTCGAGACGTAACTAATTAGCTGCGCAGTTCTCCGGAAAACCCAAGGCAAAGAGATGGGATCGTAAGTAATCTTCAACCACTCCTACCCCTCCAACCCCCACTAACAGATACCAGATTACTTGAGTCTTGAGAGCAAGTCCAGAGCCCCTTCAAGCTTAAAGGCCGCCGCGAAGTTCCTTAAGAAACCTGGCATGATATCACTTGGAGGAGGATTACCATGCCCCGAATACTTTCCCATCGAAGAGTTGACTGTCAAGATTCCAACTCCACCCCACTTTTCCGAGGAGGCCACGAAGGAATCGGGACAAATACTGAAGAGTGGAAAGTATGATGTATCAGAGGGACATGGCACGTACGATCTTTCAATTGCGCTCAATTATGGTCAGGGATCAGGTTCTGCTCAGGTTCTTCGTTTTGTTACGGAGCACACTGAGATTGTCTGCAACCCACCGTACGCTGATTGGCACTGTGCTCTATCTGTTGGAAGCACCAGCGCTTTAGAGCAAACCTTCCGCATGTTTTGCGAGAGAGGGGATCTCATCTTGTCTGAAGAATTTACATTTGCCTCTGCAGTCGAGACAGCTGCGCCATTGGGAATCAAGGTCGTTGGTGTTAAGATGGATAGCGAGGGTCTTTTACCTGATAGTATGGACGAAATTCTGAGCAACTGGGATGAGAAGGCAAGAGGAGCCCGGAAGCCACATCTGCTGTACACTGTTCCATCGGGACAAAACCCAACAGGTGCTACACAAAGCGCTGCTCGGCGACAAGCGATCTACAAGGTAGCACAGAAGCACGACACTTACATCATTGAAGACGAGCCTTACTACTTCCTCCAAATGCAGCCATACACTGGCCAAGATGCTCCAGATGTTCCACCCCCAGCAAATAATGAAGAGTTTTTGAAGGCGCTCATTCCTACGTATTTGAGCATGGATATTGATGGTCGTGTTATGCGCATGGATTCCTTCTCCAAGGTCATCGCTCCTGGTTCGAGAGTTGGATGGATCACAGCCTCTGAGCAGATTGTCGAACGATTCATCCGCCACAATGAATGTTCTAACCAGAACCCAAGTGGTATCTCCCAACTCGTCTTGCACAAGATCCTGGATGAGAGCTGGGGCCACGACGGCTATTTGAAGTGGTTGATCAACTTGCGACTAGAGTACACGAAGCGACGAGATGTAATGATGGCTGCTTGTGAGAAGTATCTACCTGCAGAAGTAGTTAGCTGGACTCCACCGGCTGCGGGCATGTTTGTAAGTTTTTCAGGCTTTTATCTCTGTAGATTCGGCTGACATGTTCTAGCTCTGGCTCTCGATTGATTGGCACAAGCATCCTGATGCCAAGGACAAGCACATCCTTGACATTGAAGAAGAAATTTTCATGGCAGCAATCGACCAAGGTGTTCTCGTTGGGCGTGGTAGTTGGTTCACTGCAGAGAAAGGAACCATTCCGACAGACATGTTCTTGAGGGCAACATTCGCAGCTGCGTCTAACGAGAAAATGACCGAAGCTATTGAAAGATTGGGTGTTGCTGTAAGAGAGAGTTTTAAACTGGGATGAGGCATCGGCTACGTATGATGCGAGATGCGATATGACAGGTCAAGTTGAAGACGGGGGAATGGGGATTCAAACTATCCGATGAGTGCGAAATAATGGAGTTTGGATGGTGGCATCATTTGCATGTAGACCAAGCACGATATCAGCTTACGCGCATAGATGGTGATAGATGGAAGAAACATGAGTCTTAAGATGTTTCCCCATTTCTTATTCAGGCGAAGTCAGCTCGTTTTGTTCCGTTTCTCAGTAGTGAGCCAGTCTTGTTTGGTTCTTGGGCTCTTGGGGAGTCCATTTTAGGAAAAGCCATGCGACGCGCATGGTTGTGCTTCAACATTATGAAGCGAAGCACACGCTTTTCGCTTGGATAAGGGGCCCTTGCACCACACTTCTCTGGCATCGATCTATTCCTCCGATACAGAATATCTGGATTCTATCATTCTTTATCATATCTAACAGTTTGACTCTTGCCCTTCTGATTCCTCGGTCGGTCTGTTCTGAAGTCGGTATTTCTGTAGAGGAGAGGAGATGATGATGTAGTGATGATGGTGGCTTTTTCTACCCCTCCTTGTAGTGCAGTCTGGTTAAGATTTTGGTGCATGCCTGGCTACCCCACGTTTCATGAAATACTCGCTCGCTACATAGCACCGATACGGTAAAGTCTTGTCCTACGACGTCCACCTCCCTACTTCTTCTTCAGCTACGATGTTCTCGTGCTCTACGGTAAGTTGCCACATGTCCCTCGGCTGAAATACTAGCTCTGGACTCTCGACCTGCCACAACTATGGCCCATGCGTGCCCAAAACAAATACCTACCGGTAGGACAACCGAGGACAGAACCAGGGAACCAGGGAGCCAGGGGCCATACCATTAGGCTAACGGCGGATGATCCGTCAACCAGAACTTTGAACCTTGCAACAAGGCGCAAGTAGTCGTCGTCGTGGGAATAAAATGGACGTGTGGGCGTGGGACAGGTCTAGGTCTCATAACTCCATCTACAGGCTCAAGCATGATACCAGGGTAGGAGGTCTTCGGATGATACGGGTGCTACGATATAAGAAAGCTCTGTCTCTTTACTATTTCAACTTTTTGCAGCGACCCTTCTTGACCTTGATCTTGATCTTGATATCTGGTAAGGAAGCTTTCGCTGTCTCTCCTGTTGTTGTTGTGCCGTCATTTGCCGACCGCTCTATATCTCAACTCAGAGCCATCAGCGTCTCCAGCTCCAACATGTTGGAAGAAGTCCTCAACCATGCTACGCCGAAGTCTTTGGCTGTCGCCGTTGCTGTGATCTTGCTTATCTTTTACATTCGACAATGGGTCGTCACGGAGATGCGGATTCGAGCCTTGGGTGGACATGCGCCAAGGATCAGGACATATCTCCCATATGGTGAGTAGTATTCAGACGTCTCCAATGTTACTCTATCTTACAATACTGCCCTTACAGATGTTGATATGGTATTCCGAGCCGTTCGCCACACAATGACACACAAGAACCTTCAAGGCTGGCAAGAATTCTTCCGTCAGCACTCCCGCTGGACCGTAGAAGCCAATCCCGCCGGTCTCCGCGCTATCTTCACTGCCGATCCAGAAAACATCAAAGCAATACTGGCAACGCAGTTCACTGACTACGGCAAAGGTGAACCGTTTCACAAAGACTGGCATGACTTTTTAGGCGATGGGATCTTCGTCACAGATTTAGATCAATGGCATGCATCGCGTCAGCTGTTCAGACCCCAATTCATCAAGGACCGAGTCAGTGATTTGGATTGTTTCGAGCGGCACGTGCAGGTCTTGATCGACATCATTGCGAAAAGTGGAAATGGGGGGGAAATCGAAGTCAGTGATTTGTTTTTTCGTTATACTTTGGATGCTGCAACCGATTTTCTGCTGGGGAGAGGAGTCGGTAGTTTGGAAAATGGTGACCATAAGTTTGCCGAGGCTTTTGGAGAGGTGCAGAGGATTCAAAGTCTTATTGCCAGATCTGGGTACGTTCTCTAAATCATACGTCTCGTGTCATGACTCGATCAGCCAGCTAATCGGTTAACTTATACAGCCCATTGAACAAATTCATCCCACGCCGCTCCTTCCACGCTGGTATTAAGGTCATAAACGATTTTGTGAACCCCTTCATCGAACAAGCACTGCGTCTTTCGCCCGAAGAGCTCGCTACGAAGACAAAATCCGAGGAAGGCTATACCTTTCTACATGCCATAGCTTCGTTCACAAGAGACCGGAAGCTGTTACGAGATCAACTAGTAACCGTCTTACTAGCTGGGCGAGACACAACAGCAAGCACATTAAGTTGGACGTTCTACGAACTAGCTCGGCATCCCGAGATCCTTGCAAAGCTTCGAGCCGAGATTATTGATACAGTCGGTTTAGAACGGGCACCAACTTATGCTGATTTGAAGCACATGAAGTACTTGCAGGTCAGTCAATTTACAATTCCCTCGGCTAATGAAGGAAGGTAGATTGATGCTAACATGTGTAACCAGAACACAATGCAAGAAATCCTCCGCCTCTACCCCGTCGTCCCCTTCAACGTCCGTCTCGCCCTAAAAGACACAACCCTCCCTCACGGCGGTGGCCCCGATGGTCTCTCCCCCATTGGAATCCTCAAAGACACACCAATCGGTTACTCAACTCTCGTAATGCAACGCCGTCTCGATATCTACCCATCCTCGCCCGACTTTCCCGATCCTCTCATCTTCTCCCCCGAACGATGGCAAACCTGGCAACCCAAACCATGGCAGTATATCCCATTCAACGGTGGGCCTAGAATTTGTATCGGTCAGCAATTCGCGCTTACGGAAATGGGATATACGATTGTTAGAATGCTACAGAGGTTTGAGGGGGTAGAGAATTTTATGGGGAAGGTAGATGGTGGGGATCCTTGTTTGAAGGCTGAGATTGTGTTGCAGCCTGGGGAGGGAGTTAGGGTTGGTTTTTGGGAGGCTGGGAAGAAGGAGTGATATGTGAGTTGTAAATTTTGAGGTATTTATTTTAGCGCGGCTGGATTGCGGGAGTTGGTGGTTAACTGGTTGGGCATTTGGGATTAGGAGTTATCTTAATTTAATTGGGCAGTGCCTGATTCAGAATAAATGTACTTTTCAGAATATTACTACTAAATTTCCCATGCTCTTTGTTCGTCTTCTGTTCATTTCTCCTTCAACTTTCTTTCTCGCTCGCTTAGAAGCCCCCAATGTTATGTAAAAGGCACTAGGTTGCTTCATGAGTACCATAAGAATTGGTTTATAAGAAATCGATCATTTTGACTTGAGAAACTCACTTGATTTGGGAGGGCAATATCCTAGAATTTGATCGCGAAAGTGATATTTAGCGATTTACAGATCGCTTAAATTTCCATCACTGTCTACTTGAATTCTTTAAAAATCCCGAACTTGCGATTTATTATGATCTTAAACAACATCCGTACCTGGCCAGTATCTATATACTGTATCGAATTGTACAAATCTACAAACTTGTCTTCTTACTACAAGGTAAGTTCACATGAACTTTGAAACTCACTTGACTTGAGTAACTCACTTGACTTGAGTAACTCACTTGACTTGAGTAACTCACTTGACTTGAGTAACTCACTTGACTTGAGTAACTC
>PDUO01000024.1:181080-249034 GCA_003008705.1 Pezicula radicicola
AGTAACTCACTTGACTTGAGTAACTCACTTGACTTGAGTAACTCACTTGACTTGAGTAACTCACTTGACTTGAGTAACTCACTTGACTTGAGTAATTCACCTAACTAAGTAAATATTCAACAGACTTTTTCTCAACCAACATCTACTTTTTCTAATTACTTCTCACCAACGTCACCAACTCGATTCGTTGAAGTAAAAACCCCCAAGCGACCAGCCAGCGAGGCTTCTGACTTATTTATGAGCAAGTCTTCAATTAAACGATATTTACTATCTTGGAAATGACAACACCTAGGCAAATGACAACAAGTGGAGAAGAGATTCAAATTCCAAGTGTTCACTCAAAAGCTCTAAGGATATAGGTATTGACTAGCAAGTTAGTGAAACCCAACTCTACCCGGGCCCCGGGGACACATATTACTATTCCGCCTATACAGTCGTAGCGTTGCTGGAAAGCCAAGATCTGTATGGATGTAATTTCATGGTCTGTCAATCTGGTATATTAGCGCGAACTCGTTTCTCTTCTCCTCAAGAGTCAAGGCTGCAGCTGGCAACTTGCAATGCTTTTTGAAAGTCGAGCCTAAAAATGGTCTGACTTGTTAAGAACAGTTCACAAAGAGACTATTTTATCTTATTCCATTCATTATCTATAAACCGACCATGGCCTTAGACTTAAATGATCAGAACACACTGTACAGGATTTGCTTTATGAGAGAGGAAGTTGAGATTTCTCTCTATTAGTCTTACTATCCTTGGTCTAAAGTTTCGCTTCGGAGGCTTTTGATTAGAGTTGCCAGTAGCAAAAGCTTAGCCTTTGTTGCTCGTTCGTCGTTCTTTTATGAGGAGCACTAGAAGACTAAAAGGAAATTAGGGTGAGGTTGCGGACTTAAAGTACAGCACCATGGGTGAGAAACATATCCTGGAGCCTAGTCAGCTTGGAACATGTAGCAATGTGGATATTCTGGGTTTGGATTATACTCTGGGGGGTTTTTTTTTTTGCTGACTGAGGGATAGACTCGAAACTCTCAGATGACAGCTCTGATTTGAATTTACAGGACCGGATAAAACTCAGCTGACAATATTTTTTTTTGGTGGGAATAGGTATGCGGCTGTTCTCGTCGCGTTTCTTACTCTGGGAACAAATAGGACCCGAGAAGAGAGGTTGTGAGAATTTAAATTTATGCCGAGTAGCAATCTAGACTTACTAGCTATCTTTAAGAGACTTTTTCCTCACCTTGTTGTCACCAGCAATAAGAACAACATAACAAAATAAAAGAAAATTTCAGTATCAGGTAAGTGTTCTAAATATACCATAGCAAGATAGAACTAATAAACCTAACTAATTCGCTAAACCACCCCTTAACAAGCGAGCTATACTACACCACACCACCTTCGCTTCTACCACCATTCCGCAGGACCCCACCAAAAATCTGCCCAAAACAGCAAAAAAGCCACCATATTCTCAAGACACGAACACAGGTAGAAAATATAGCAAAAGTCAAAAAGAAATGAAACAGCTTAAGCACTATTCTCTCACGTGTGACCTGCGCCGGGATCGAACCGACAATCTTTTGATATGAACTTCCCAAATAGGGAAATCGAAGTCAAACGCCTTGCCATTGGGCCAGCAGGCCATTGTATCTGATTTGATGAAGCAAAAGTTTCTATTCTGATAATTAAAGGCAAGCTTCAGGCGCCATTTGAAATAACTACCATAGCAAATTCATGCCGGAGAAAACCCAACTTTTGCATGCAATCAAATCACATTTTCTTACAACTTACACGTTACTGTACACTTAAGCCAAGATATTAAATTGAATTGATGTTTTTGTAGTAGGTTTATTGGCGAAGGCCACGAAATTACATTTTTAATAATATTAAACATTGTCATTCATAACTGCAGCATGGTACTCTCCTACAGGTATCACAAAGAACATTCCGTGCTATTAATATGAACGAGTCAGTACTGTCTTAAATCAAGATGGGAAATTAATAGACTCATTACGAACCTGTTGTGCTGGGTGCAAAAGACCATCTGCACTGGCCCAGCAGAGATGCCTCTATTAACCATGCGCTCTCTCATCTCCGCTAATCTTGGACTAGCATCAAGCTGACTCCTGTTCTGCCCGCTTGCGTCTTGTCTCCCTGACCACAAAACCTCTCCGGCGGCACTCGCTCGTGGCCAAAGCATATCATCAAGGTTTACAGGATCTAGAATTTCTGTTTTAGCTTTGATAGTTCGGAAGCATGGTAATCCATTCTGCCACCATTATATTTGGCAGGGGAATTGTGAAACTACGTACCAGTTTGTTCCGACCAGAGGTGCACTTCACCACCGGCCACAAGTGCCATTTGCTCAGCGGTGAAATTTGCAGTGGGATCATATGAATATACAAGCCGCCAGTTCTTGGTTGGGGAGCAATAGTCCGCAAAGGGGTAATATGTGTCAAATGACTCATTTGAGAAGTCAAGCCACTGCCCCTTTCCACAATCCAAGTACTACGAAACTGTAAGTTTGCGAACCCGAATTAATGATAAAGTGCTCTTACCCAAATATTGTAGTCACCAAAAAGTACCTTATGGCCAGAATCCACAACCGTTTGAACAGAAGTAGTGGTGACACCCCAGGTCTGAACTAGAACGTCGTCTCCAAGTGTGAGATTCCACGTTGTAAGCATTTCTTCCCAGACAATTGGTGTTACGCCCGCTGCTCTGAGCTGGTCGTGGTTGCGATCCACAAATTTCTGTAGCAATGGCTGAATGACGGATGTCAAGTTTGACTGCACCGTCTCGTCCAGAAGGTAAGCTTGCACGTTTACCTCATCCCCCCCAGTGTGAAAGTAAGCAGAGTATGGGGAGGTTCTAGGAAGGATATCATCAAAGAGAGTTTCCAAGAATTGGCTGACTGCTGAACTATTCAATTTGAGTTCTCCGCAAGGCGGTTCCAAGCAGTAGGTAGTCCAGGGCTGTGCATCCTGCGCCGTGATAAGTTCAGGATAAGCTAGGCCAATGACGGAGGTATGTCCTGGCATATCAAATTCAATGATGGTCTCTACCCCTCGAGATTGTGCGTATCTTTGGATGTATTCGATGTCAGATGGGCTGTATGATAAGCCAACCTGGTACGCTCCTTTCTGCGACAATTCAGGCAATGCAGGAATATCTATTGGCCACGACTGGGCATCCGTCATATGAAGATGAAGACGGTTAAATTTATTCCAGGAGATGGCATCGATAGTTCTCAGAATGTCGGATACTGGAAACCAGTTTCTGGAAATATCCACATTCAAACCGCGGTGAGAGAATTTTGGGGCATCAGAAATGACTACAGGAGCCATGTTCGTGTATATGCCTGCGCCAGAAGATTGTTGGTAGAAGAGTTGGCTAAATGTCTGAAGTCCATGAAGAATGCCAGTAGAGGATACTGCAGTAATAGTCGCCTTGCCGTCTGTTGTAACAGTCAAGTTGTAGCTTTCATCCACCGTACCAGCTAATGGCTTAAAGGTATTAGCATCATCGATTCCCGTCTGACTGAGTGTGAGACTGTTAATATATTGCTTTTCGGCATCCGCTGCAGGCTCAAAGGTTGAAAGCTCATTGCGTGGGTGGAGTTTCCAAGGCACAAGATTCTGTGTGAACATGGCATCCAAAGTCCTGAAAACGGCTGCCTCAACAATTGATTGACTGGTAGAGGATGTTGGAACTCCTGCATCGGAAGTTGAAAGGTAGGAAAACTGTACACCCAACACATTCTTAGTTAGACCGTGGCTATCAGAAGTCTGGGAATTCCATCGTACACTTCCGCCATTATACGTCACATCAACATCAGACGTAATCCATAACACCGAGCTACCGCTCGTAAATTCAACAGGTGCAGGCCATATTGCAGACACAGGATATGAGAGGGCAAAAATCAAAAAGATAGGAAACAACATGGTGTCTTGACGCGTACTCTTAGGATAAAAGAAAAATGCGACGAGGTACAGAGCAAGAACAGGAAGAGGGGAAGATGAGCGTATATAAATATGGTCCAAGATGCAGCGCCGCGGGACGCTGATCGGTGCACCAGCCACGTAAAATGACAAGATGCTGGGATGGTCACACTTTAGGTACAGGAACAACACGCCGATGAAGGTTCACTCGGGAAACCTTGATCTGCTAGCAATTTCATGCTGTGCAGGGTCAGAGATCTTGGGCCTGGTGGACGCTTCGCGGTAGCAAGCTAAGCTGTGCGGACAGATGCACAACTGCACCTTGCGTTCCTTCGAGCAATAATCGACAAGCGTTCGCGAGACCGTCCGCCGTAGTCTCACCGGAGTTTTTGTAACGTTACGATGTCTGCGCAACTGAACTGGTGGGTGTGGTGTCTCACATCAAAAGATGACAAAAGATGAAGGTGAAGCCTTGAAATACTGTAATGTGAGAAGTGTGAGGTGAGGGTGCGCCGAGCTGTCGAGGGATCCTTCCCCCTATGCAGGGAAACTTTAAGTTTTGCTGTGTTCCGAAAGTTCCAGTGTTCCAGTGTGCCAGTGCCTGTCTTTCAGGGTACGAGGTGTACGAGCCTACGAGGGTACAGTACCATGGAGGAGTAATAATGGCGATGAATTTGTGCGAGAAGGAGAAGGCTGAAGATGCTGGGGAGGGGAGGGGAGGAGGCTGAGAGCAATAGTTTAGGGGCAAGGCTGTGGCGTTGTGGCTAGCGGTTTTTGGTCACGTGATGAGCTTAAATTAGTGGCAAACTGTAGAGCATCATCTCTGATTTCTTTATCAAGCCTCCTTTGTTACCTCCCCACCTCATACATACCCTTACTACCCTCGACCCCGTGAAATCTACTCTTCCGATCGCATAAGGGGATACGAAGCTGCAATCCAACGCCAATACCTCTATTGAAAAGCCACGCGATTAAACCTGGGCGACCGCGACTGCCCTCCGAGCCTCATCTTGCCTACCGTCAACAAAGGGCTTCTGCGACCTCGAAGATGTCTGTCGAACATATAGTGACCCTGGAGACGCCACTGGCTCATGCGCTCAGCACTGTTATCCAACCGAAGCTTGTCGAAGTTGGTTGGAGCACCGGCGGGGGAGACGATGCAGCTCTCACAGAATATATTATGCTCATGCTCGTCAACGGCAAGACACAAGAGCAAATTGCGGCAGAACTATCTGGCGACCTTCTCAACCTTGGACCTGATGACCCTGGCGCGCGAGATTTTTCACAGTGGCTGTTCGAGCAGGTCGATGTGCTGAACACGCAGCTCAGCAACGGTAATGGAGTCTTTCCAGTGGCGGAACAAGCAAATGGAATGGGTCAAATTGAGAGCGCCAATGACGCGCAAGATGCGGATATGGGCATGGGAGATGCCTCTGATATTGGAGACTCCCAAGTGTACGCAATCTCATCAGTGGATCTGTCAGACCCAGCAGATCTCCGTCTCCCCCACAAACCCCCCAAAATCCCCAACCCATCAAGACTAACATTATCACACAGACCCACGGGTCCTAAGTCAATGCGAGCTGGTGGCAATGGCGCTAGTAATCGTCCCCGAGACAAGCGTATGCTTGGTCACCTAGCAAAGGCTATGGACAGATCACACGATTCCGTCCTCCATCGAGTACGTCCCCAAGGCGGCAATGAGCGAATCAATACGCATGCGCGGGCACCGCCAACCGGTCCTCGTGCAGCTCCAGGACGAGGTGCAGCAAGAATGCAGACTGGCCGATCGATGGGTGGAATGCCAGGCATGCCGATGCAGTCAGGACCAGCAGCGAACGTTATGAACATGAGCCCACAGCAGCAACTCGAACTGTATGCTATGCTTGAACAACAGTCAAGAATGATGGCGCAGATGTTTACTCCACAGCAACAGCAAGCGATGATGATGGGTAGAGGTGGGCCTATGGCTGGAAACGCTTCTATGCAAAACGGGTTCCATCAACAGGCTCAGCCTGGGAAATCTCTTTTTGATCGAGTCCAAAGCAGACCTCAGCGGCAACATAATAATTTCCACAAAGACTCACAATCCAACGGCGACTTCAGAGAGCAGCATTCAGCGGGTCAGAACGGCACATCCGGCTCTTCCATGGATGCCGACATGTCCCAGGAGAAGAAGGAACCTTCCCCCGATGACACCTGTAGATACAACCTCTCTTGCACGAACAAAGACTGTAAATTCGCGCATCAGTCTCCAGCAGCTCCTCCTGGAACAACCATTGATGTTAGCGATGTTTGCTCTTTCGGTGCTGCCTGCAAGAATCGGAAATGTACAGGCCGACATCCATCGCCTGCACAGAAGGTTGCGCATCAAACGGAGCAGGACTGCAAATTCTTCCCAAATTGCACAAACCCTCGATGCCCATTCAGACATCCTTCAATGCCATTGTGTCGGAACGGCGCCGATTGTACGGTCCCCAACTGCACATTTACCCACGTCAAGACGGTATGCAAGTTCAACCCTTGTCTGAACCCTACATGTTCGTTCAAGCACGTTGAAGGCCAGAAGAGAGGAAAGTTTGGTGACAAAGTCTGGGTGGCAGACAACCTTAAGGAACATGTTAGTGAAAGGAAGTTCGTGGACGAGAATGGACCAGAAGAACTGATTGTGCCGGGTGCATCGGAGGATGCTTCAATGACTCAAAACCAGATGAAGGGGGAATTGATCACATAAGAGGTTAATAGGACTTGGCTGGCATGGGAGACCAGGAATTTTGGCGTTGAGTTGTATAACATTTGCCGAAGGCAGAGCGGGGCGAGTTGGCGTTTTGGGAGTGGGATAATGTTTTGTTTATGAGATATCATCGCAGTAAATTGCACAGGCCGGGATAGGCCTAACTTTAGTAGAATGAATCCTTTATCCATGGCGCTTCAGAGCAAAGAACTCTGAGGTAGCCTTCCACACATTTCCCCTCGATGCTACTATTTGACTTACTGTGACTTTGCAATAAGCTGCTATAGCTATAGTTTATGCTAACTACGAGGTACTAGGTACTGTAAGTAGGTGCTATAATTCGGTTTTAACGTGGCAAGAGAGCTACCCCTGTCTCCCCCCTGTCAAGAGCTACAGCTGGTGGGGGTTTAAGCGAAAGTGCACTAATGAACATGCGACCATGATGCTCTCCAGAACTTGTACCCAAGTAAACTCTCTAACATTATAGCCAGGTCATCAATTGTTGCAGTAATGCTTTCTCGGATACCCGAGAATGCATTGGTGAGTCTGCTAAGGCAATGCTACGTAAAACCACGGTGTCATGTTTTGCAACCGCGCCTCCGTGGAAGGCAATGCAGATCACTCCATACCTCAGGACTATGCCCACACCTTCGAGTTCGTCCAAAACGACAGCCACGAGCTGAGAACAACCTTTTCGAAGGGGGTAGGGGTAATTGGGCATCATATCAGCAGGCTCAGCCTCTGCTTTCCACCACGCTCACGAAGGACAACGGACAGACGCGTACACTCGCAACAATAGCTCACTCACAGCCCACTTCAACATCGAGTCCAAAAGGTCCAAGCAGAGATAGAATTGCTATACTGGGCAGTGGAATTACTGGTCTTGCAAGCGCTCATTACTTAGCAAAGGCGCTTCCCCAAGCAAAAATAGATATCTACGAAGCGAGCAACAGAATTGGAGGATGGCTAAACAGCAATATGGTCAGCATCGAGAATGGCAAGCAAGTACTCCTCGAACAAGGACCAAGGACCATTAGGCCACATACTCCAGCTGGGACACTGACTGTACAGCTGGTAAGTACGGCCAAGTCCCACAACTTGTCTGACATTGACCAGTTATTATAGGTCAAAGACCTAGGTCTCGAGGACGAACTTTTAATTACTCCCAGAGATTCTGATGCAGCACGTAATCGGTTCATTTACTACCCTGATCATCTTGTCAAAATGCCCGGACCTGGACAGGATATATTTCAGATGGCTTGGACCCTCATGACAGAACCCGTATTCACAGGACTGCTCCGAAGTACATTCGAACCAACGCGCCAACCACGGGAATCCACTCTTGAAGACGAATCAGTCGGTAGCTTTTTGGAACGGAGGTTAGGCTCATCTTCCTTGGGCGATAACATGGTGTCAGCTGTTTTGCATGGCATATACGCTGGAGATTTGTACAAGCTGAGCGCAAAAAGTTTGCTACGCGACTTATGGTATAGTGAGCTTCACTATGGCAACCTTGCGGCAGGTGTTGCTGAGAAGATGAAGACTCAAACCCAGGTAATGCCAAGTGATGATGCATGGTTGACTAGTTATTCGAGAAGCAAGCTTGAGGGGACAACGATTTCTGCCAAGATGAAGAACGCAAGCGTATATACTTTCAAGAAAGGAATCAGTGCTCTTTCTGGTGCGTTAGAGACTTCTTTGAAGTCGAATCCCAATGTTCAATTCAAGTTGGGCCACTTAGTAAACAGTGTCCGGTACGATAAGGCGATAGATGGGGTCAGAGTAGGCAGAATTGATTCTTTTCCATTGCCTTTCACTCGCTTACCAGACTCAGATAAAAACTACCAAAAATCAACCTACACAATCCTACGCGAATGTGATATCCACCATTTCGGGCCGGTCTCTTTCCTACTGCACTGAAGAGGCGGATGACCTTCCCTCTCTCCAAGCCACCAAAGCCGTCACAGTTATGGTCGTAAATTTCTTCTACCGTGACCCAAACATCCTTCCAGAGCGAGGCTTTGGATATCTTATTCCACGTTCTATACCATATGAGCAAAATCCTGAATGCGCATTAGGCGTGGTTTTCGATTCTGACGCCATACAGGGCCAAGACGATGGATTCGAAGTTCCTGGCACTAAATTAACTGTCATGCTTGGCGGGCATTGGTGGGACGATTTTGATGTCTATCCGGATGAAATAGAGGCGATAGCTATGGCAAAGGCTGTGCTAAAACGTCACCTCGGAATCGATGAAAATCCTGACTTGATCAACGCAAGTCTACAAGAAGACTGTATTCCCCAATACACAGTAGGCCATGAGGCTCGAATGAGAAGTGCGCATCGTGAACTCCAGCGGACTTTCAATGGAAAAGTCTCTGTCGCAGGAAACAGTTACACAGGGGTCGGCTTGAATGATTGTATTCGAGCCAGTTGGGACGTGGTTGCCCATCTCTGCCAGCTTGAAAGCACTACAAATGCAGGTGTCTATGCGGATGTATCGAGGAGGAAATTGGGAGATTTGGAACCAACAACAGGCTTAGAAAAGTTTGTGAAGCCACGCGAGTGGGCTGGATTGAGAAAAACCAGGGAAGGGAGAATAATAACTTGTTTTGGGGGAACTCAGAAACAGGTCACAGATCAGTTTAGGCGACTGGACCTCGGATTATGATGGGTTGTTTAAGGGTACACACATAAAATAAATAGACGGTAGAGAGAGCGTAGCAATGAACTTCAATGAAAACAATATCAATTATGCCCATGGTTCTCTGCAGTTATTCTCGTTTATAGAATCGTTCTTTTATCTCCAATCATGGTCAGATTTAGGATCGCGCATCATATAGTACTGATGGGGTGATGAAAATACTCCTAAGCGCTTCTCCACAAGGCCAGGTATTACGGTGTTCAATATAGAATGTGAGTTGTGCCTAGGTTTTAACTATAATAAAGGGGCGAAAGAGAGGGAGGCTATGTGTCATCTATGAGAAGATGAGGAGTTTTGAGTGTGGAGTTGTGTTGACAAGTTTATGAATTAGTTGCTCCTTATGAATTCCTTGCTGAGCTGTGATGAATTACTTAAGTAACTGGGTTATTTATGATGAGTTACTCAAGGTAAGTGGGTTGGTTCAAATCAATTGTGTTACCCAAATCAAATTTCTGAATTCAATTCATAATTCAATCATCAGTGCAGAGCCACCTTACCCAGGCACCACTATAACGGACCAGTCTATAACAGTGATATAGAAAGTCTACTTTTATACGCCTTCGTTCTGTAAAGTCACAAATTAAGTTAAGACTTAAGAATAGGAGGACAGACCCAGTCTATTTTCAAATCAAAAAGAAGAAAAATATGCTAGCTTCTCTGTAGTTACATAGCTAGCTAAACACAAAATCCCAAGACCGTAAACGCCGAGGGTGTGATGTACAAATCGAACGCCTAGAATGAGATGATGTGAATTTACAACGTTTATACGCATGAGTTCCGAACTAAATCGGGGATAAGAGATTATCAAGCAATTTAGACAATGTTTCCACCAACATGTTGTTGTTCCTCTTCCGCAGCCTCGTTGTCAATCATATGTACCCTTTCATCTCCATTTAAACTCTGCGTAGTACTTTCTTCTCTGCTCTTGAAGCCTTCGATTATCTCGGCTAGTTTGGCACCTTCTTGCTTGCCTCGTTCTACGTCTACGAAGTAGATGAGGGGAGCTGGGAGGCCGACTAGGGCGGCAAGGAACCAGAATGCTGGTCTAATTTCGCCTGTTGCGTCGGTTATGGCACCGACGATTGCGGGCCCGAAGACACTGGATCCTTTGTCGGTTATGGCGTAAAGGGCGTAGAATGCTGCCTCGGATCCGGGTGGGATAAGCTCGCCGAAAAGCGAGCGGCAGTAGCTGCTAAGTCCACCTAGGACGAAGCCATAAACAAATCCTAGAGGGTACATTTCCCAGGGCTGCTGGAGTCCGATTACCCCCCATTGTTTGACGATTGGGAGGTAGCCCAAGAGTCCGTATAAGGGGATGATCTCGAAAAGACATATACATGCTAGGATCGTCTGATGCGGTCTTAAGTCCAAAGCTTGGGAAATTGCTGCCCACGAAAAAGCCCCTAATACTCCTGCAGTAGTCGCAATCACGTTGATGAGCCCAAGTGCCTCTGGCTTCATCCGTAATTGAGTCTTAGCATAGAGGACTGCTGTTCCTGAAACGGTAGCGATTGCATCTGAAAGCAGGAACCATGCAGCCAAGAAAAGTGTGATGTCCTTGAGTCGGCGCGCGTATTTGATGGTCCGAAAAAGTGACATCCACGCATAGACAATATAGGCAGTCCATGAACGTGATGCTTTCGGATCATCTGGGTTATCAGATCGCAAAGGCGGACCTGGTCGAGGCCGTAGCCATAGGGCCGCAGGTATGGTGAACAAGAACCACCATGCTCCTATGACAAAAATGACAATTCGTAGGGAGAAAGTTGTGCTCTTCATAGCAATGAGTATGATAATTGACACGCATTGTAAGAATAGCCCTGCACTATAGCCAATGCCAATTCCCGTCGAAGATATCTGTGTAGATAACTGTAGCTCTACGGACGTGATATTCTTTGCGGGTGGCAACGGGTCTGTGGTGTCTGAAGTTGAAGAAAGAAGAGGTGTTTCTGCAGTTGCTTCTTCTGGCTCGTTTAGGAAGCTGACGTTTGAAGGCTGCTCTTCAGGAAACGTTGATGAAAGATCAGGAGTACTATCAGGGCTGCCATACTGTGTCTTCGGATGATGGCGGACAAGGAGGGGTAAGAAAGAGTTTAAGAGCACAAAACTTGCTCCAAAACAGGTATTTGCTATTATTGCAAGGAGGGCGGAGAGGATATAAAGCTTAGGGACGACTGGTAGGAAGAGCATTGTCGCTATAGAGCCAATAAATGCGAAAAGCAACAAGAGCCTCTTGCGATAGTTGCCATGATCTGCTGCACAACTTATTGATACCACGAGCAGGGCCTGCACTAGAACACTCAAGGAGAATGTATACATAGCAAAGCTAGCGGTATTAATCTCAACTCCTAAAACATCTACCACACATTGTCCAAGGTCTTTGGCAGCGCTAGAAACATCGTTTGGCCCAGGGGGAAGTGATGAGCTCGAGCCGCAAGGTGTCTTTCGGTCAGAGAGGAGGACTCCATTTTCTCGTGCAAGTTGCTCCAAAGTTATGGGTATGAAGGAGCCTGAAGATATGTATTAGTATATTGTACATTAAAGTCCGGGAAACCGGCTGGCTCAAGGCTACCTCCTCGTGAAAACCGAGGGAAGAAGCTCGACTTAGAGCGTGAAGGAGTCATGTCCAAGAAACTGTGCGAACGCAAGCTGCTGGAAAGGCAGGATGCGCAAGTCAGGTTGCTGGTGCTTGTTGGCCTGGCTATTGTGCCGTCATAGAGCATGCCCCCTTGCGCGCTGCTCGTCCAGTGAACCTTCATATAAACAGCAGAAACACACCTATTCCACAGATCACGAAGACTTCCGCCGCAAAGCCATATGTGTACCATCCTGAAAGCTCCTTCTTAGACGTCAACCGGGTGTCCTCGCCCTCATATTGGGCGGGAATATCTCGAAAGGCTAGATCTGGGCCCATCATGTCGTTTTCCGCAGAACTCGAGCGTTCATCATCTGCTTCGAAGGAGGAGGAGTGAGAAAGTTGGGAGCGATAGGAACGTTTCGTCGAACTCGAGACGGCACGTTTTGGGCGATGTGGTGGTTGCTCTGAGCGTGGTACCATGATTGCGGATTATTGGCTGCGCCAGTAGGCAAAGCGATTAGGCATCGTGGTCGTATTACGCGACGAAGTTAGATATTTTCCAAGACCATAATTTTTTGATTTGCTTAAAGGTTGAAGCTGTCTGGGATATCAGCGCAATCATATGGTCATTTGATATCGGATTCAAGAAATAGGGTGTGGTCATGAGATGAGATTGCCTATGAAGCTGCTAGATAAAGAGGCACCGTTAGGATAGACTGGGGTAAGAGTCAAGGTCTGGTGGCTGGGGTAGATAGGCAATTAACTTTGCTGTATACTTCGTAGGTAGATTTCCAAAGTCATATATATTGGGTTCTAATATGCGTACTGTAACGTTATTTTTGGTGGATTAAAATGCAACGACATTGAGGCTTTCACGTAGGTCCAATGTCAAATCTGACTTGCATTTGCTGTACCCTTCCCCTTCCCTCATACATAATAATTAGGCACCTTACGAAGTAGCTTACCCAGGTACTCCGTACTTTTGTACAGGACTGATTCATGATCCTTGTCGTTTAGTCACGTGACATAACCCTAAGCCTGATTCGGTGTCATCATTCTGGAAGGCGCGCTAAAGGCTTGCGGCAAAGGACCCACCTAAGCAGTCCAGTGGAAACAATCAACACCAGGACATCCTCCACCGACCCTCACTCACCTGAAGACACCGCACCGAAATCCAAACAAACACAACCCTGTGCGACAATCAGCCAACGCATCAACACCTCTCCCCTCTTCTGACTCCTACCTTATTCGCTCCCACCGAGTACGTCCTGCGACCCTTGCGTGGTTGCGCTCTCCATTCTCAGCAGCACCGTCACGAAAGGCAGGCGCAGAATTGCTAGCTGCTGCTCCGTGATTCTTATTACCCCGGCACGAGCGTCGCCCTCTGCTTTAAGACGTTGCGCCCATGGTCCTTGGCTACTACCGGTAGCGTATGCGACTCTGGCCTTGAGCCGCAGCCCGAGCAATTCGACTTTCGGGATCATCTACAGAAGCCAAGATAGAGTCGATAGAGCGGCGAAAGGCAGTGGAGGGGGCAGTTGGGGGTGTTGTGGAAGGAGCTGAGAGGCAGAACGGAGAATCGAGGCAAGAGACTATGCCTGGGGTCATCATGGAGGACAGGCTTGGGAATGGGTCGCATACGAACCACGATAGAAATCCGCGGCACAATGGCATCAATGGCACAAACTACACTTCCGAGAAGGGGCAGGATAAGGGGAAGGCGCGAGCAGAACCTCAGCAAAATATGACACCGGTCAGTCCTGTCATCTTCAATGGAGTGAACGGGAGTTTTCCAAGCGATGCAGCACGAAACCAGAACGGCGGAAACGGAGGGACCGAAATGCACGACCGAGCTAACGAACTGCCTCCGGAAATCCTCCACATTACCTACGGCTACCTCCCTCTATCACAGTTGTTGACCCGGGTGGCACAGCAGAGTCATAGTAAGCTGAGTAAACAGATCGTTGAATTGGCGCATATGCCTTTACCTACTTCAGCCGTCAATGGAAACTCAGGCCACTCTCCAGAGTCAAGCGACAACTCGGTCGAGAATGTTACCAAAAAGATGAATCTGCTAAACTTTACGCAAGATCTTCATGCAGACTGGACAAAGGTCCTGGTCATTACGGAATGGAGTAGAAAGGCAGCAGATGTCAGCAAGATCATAGACCTGAAGATTTTTTTACAGAGCCAGCACAGTCATTACCTTGCTGCTCTTGATGGAATGGGTATGCTAAAGAGAGACTTGGCGCAGGCGAAGATACCAAATCCTGATCTGAAGACTGCTCTGGAGGTTTTGTCAACGGGAAAGGCATCTTGGATGCCAGAAGTAAGTCTCTAGAGCTTTTCTCACGAAAATCTACTAACCCTTGGAAGCTCGGCTACATTGAGCCACCTCCCTTGACAGCTCGTGAAATTTTGAAACAACTCGAGGACCTCAATACATTACTTTCCATACGGCTTAATCTACACGAGTACGAGAGAGTACCATTTCAGTTTAAGAACTATTCCATCAAGTCTGGCCGTGTAACTTTCATTGTGCCTGGAGAATTTGAAGTCGACCTCACAATTGCTGATGAAGACCCTGAATCGCAATTTTGGTTTATCGATTTTCGGTTTCTTTTTTCGCCGTCTCTGTCTGATCTTACCGAGAACTTGCGCTCCCATATCGAGAACAAAGTCAATGCCGTGTTGTTAAAGGACGGACTGCCAGGCTGTTATAAATACCTACACGAATTAGTGTTGACTCACAAGATCAGTGAATTTAGAAGGCAGGCAGTTGAACTTTCAAGGGGCAGATGGATTGAGGGCGTTAAGGTTGAACCACTAAACCGTGCCCTTTGTATTCAGTACTGGTTGGACCGATATGGAAAGGATGGTCCCAAAAGCTGGGTCCTCCTTGGTGTTCACAGTGGTAGGCGGAAGGATGGTCTCCCAGACTCCAAAGCGACCAGCCGACTGTTCCTCAGGTGGTTTCGAGATTCAAAAGAGGTCAAAGACATCGAGATTCCCTTTGACGATATTGATATTTCGGTTGAAACACTGCTCAAGAGAGTTGTCGCAATGCACATCAAACACATTCTCACGGCAACATATGACAAGCTCAACAAGAGAGAGCTCTTTGCGAACCATGAAGCTGCGCTGTCACTTACTACTTCATCAACCGAGCCCATGGAATCAGGACTTAAGGTTCAGCTCACAGGTAAACAACTTGTCACGATTGCTATTGAACAAGTCACAGGTCGCTTTACATTTAGCCCCGCGTCAAGACTTGGTTGGGACTGTGAGAGACGACTCAACGGCTCCTCCCCTGATCCAGCAACTGATGCAGAAGTATACGTGGCGCAACTCAGATGTACAACTCTTGGATTCGAAATCTCTAGTCGAGCTTCGAGTGTAGGATGGCAGGCATTATTAGGAGCACCTCCTGGTCTGAAAAGACACGACCTCAGCGATGTTATGCCTAAAAAAGTTGTGGATGGTTTCAAGGACTCCCGCTGGTTCAAGAGACCTGGCTGGAGCCAGGATTGGTTGGTTGTCGTTACCCTTAGCATGGATGGGGACCATTGGTGGTTAATGAAAACGTAAGTATTTATTCCCGCACTGCTCGCATCACAGATGATAACCTGTTTAGTGCCCCGATACCTACTGGGATAAAGGTTACGAAGGCAGTCGAGATACCGATTAAAGGCAATTGGGCTAGCGAGCCTACGTTTTCCTTCCTATCAACATTGCACATCTTTGCGGCTGCACTTATCTGCCTATACACAAATCTCGATGCGCTTCACGCACGCCGTATTCGACACCGACTGCAAGACAGCAGGAAACCTCTGTCTATCCACGTTCCAGGAATATTAGTAGACTTGCCAAGCCTCCTTCCATCACGCAAGGAATCTCGATCCAAAATGTTCAGCCAAGATGTTGTTAAGCTCACCTTTCAAGGGCTGGAGATGCGACGAGCAGACAGCCTGAGCATTGAGAACGGAACTCCTTCCATTACGCCAGCTCCAGCCCAGGGTACCACTCCTACGCAAAACCCTCCAGTGTCTGGTTCCCAAAAGGCGCCTGGTTCGGTTGAGTTGGCCGTCATGGTGACTGAAGCACGTATGGTTATTCCTGGGAAGCTCACTATGCTCCAAGAAAGGGTCGATCAGGATATGGCTTTCCAAGCAGCCACAGGAGTCTTTGCGTTCCGCCTTCGTTCGCAAGTCGGTGAAATCATCATTCCAAGTCTCATTCAGCGCCTCTCACAAGTGGAACGCTTAGTCGATTTTGTCGAAGTGGTCAGCAGACATAGGAATACACTGCACTGCGAGAGCATATCTCTAGGGAAAATAGTCTTCACGTACAGCAGTGAGTCGATGCCTGCTCCAACAGCAGGTGCTGTTGCAATGGACGTCGACAAGGCCGCAAAACGCTACAGGGCAACCGTTGAGTTCAGTGCCGCTGAGAATTCTATGAAGCTCACCCTAGAACGAAATAATCCCCACATCCGGTTGATGGATCACTTGAGTAAGATTCTCAACTCTCCAGAAGGGCTTGGGGGTGTTGCTACTTGTCTGCCGCTAACACTTCCTGCACTTCGGGGCCTCGATAACATGGAGGAGGCATGGCAAGATCTTTTCGAAAAAGGTGATGTCGTAGTGCATATCAGAAGCGCACAGTGGTATACTATCCGTTACACATTCTCTACAGTATCTCCGAAACAGTCTTCTCGGAAGATCCTATTTGATTTAAAGCTTTTGCAACGAAGAGGTGAATCGTGGTGGAACGTTCGGCGCGTTGACCAGCGGGAGAAAGATGGTGATGATATCGATGAGAAATTGAAGAGTGTTTGGAACGGCTCAGGCCATGGCTGGTTTGGCGCACGTATGAGTGCGATAGCGCGCCCTGCAGGTATCGAAGATTGTCTTGGGAAAATTGACGAAGTCATTCGTACGGTAGCCTCGAATGATAAGCCTGCTGAGGCCAAACCCCAACCTGTCCCAACAAACACGAACCTGCGGGCCCCTGTGGCTCCAATGGCTCCAATGGCTGCGCCCGTGGCTCCAATGGCGCAGATGCAACCACAGGCACAAATGATGCCAACAGCACCTATGATGCAGAGGCACTTGTCAAATCAGCAACACAAAGCACAGCCACAGAGACCGAACGCAGCGCAGAATCAGGGAAGGAACATGCCAAGTCAACCCCAAGGACGCCCTGCTTCGATGATGAACCAGGCGAGAAAACCAGCGCAACCGAAGGAGTTTATAGAGATCGATTAAGCAGAACAAATGAGGTTTGGGGAAATCGTACATAAAAAGGAGCATCACTGGGAGCGGGACTGGTTGAGGCGAGGCAGGCGATTTATTCTAGTCATTTGTTTTACGAACAAATTTCATTTTTGGGCTACGGCGTTTATTGAGCACAGTATCATGCTGTGTCTCCGGAGGGTTTTGGGGCGTTGTTTTCCATCAGCCTTTTTTTCTATCGTATGGCTGAAAGGAAAGACGTGGCGATGGCGAAGGAGGCTTCTCGTTGATTTGACTGGTGATTGCAATGCGAGGAAGGCGATTGACAGACCTGAACGTAGCCAGGTGATGATTTAAGACAGTTTGTCACGGCGTGACAATTAGCTGCGAGGATAATATTATGGTGCTGGCTACGGCTTCACTTTGAAATGAATATTGAGCAAGTGCCTTGTAGTGGCGGTGCCCATTGTATTGTCTGTGAAAGGGCCACCTTTAGTATCTCAATCTAGTGTAGCATAATAGAAAGCAAAATACCCTATCTGCATGTCTTAGCACATCTTCGTTACCTTGATCGTTACTCGAAATCCGTTCTGTATAGTACTCATAACACCAGAAATAGGATACAGTGGGTTCTTCACAAGTCTCATGATATTGAGCTGCATCTTGTGAACTTAACCAGCTCGCTTATAATCGAGAGAGCTTTTATAAAGGGATATAAACTTGGTACTATACTAAAAAGAATAGTTAACTACTTACCGTTTAGCGGATTTTTTAAGCTTGTATTTGGAAAGAAATATCTAAAGTTTTATAGGCACTTAGTTTATTATGCACAAATCTAAAAGTTTAACTAGATGGGGTCTACCAGTAAGTTTATAAATCGCTTAATTTTTTATATAAATCCCTTACTAAGACGTAAATTGCTTAGTTAATTGAATTGTCTAAATGTATATTATCTAAAGTATAAAGAAGTAAGCTACTTAAATCACTTGCTCTACTTATATATAAGTACCTTAAGATACGGCTATTCATCTTAAGTTTTGTTGCATATCGCACACTGGTCCGGTTGAAATTGTAGTCCTATCCCGTTTTATCTAAAGTCCCGTCTACGGTCCCGTCTACAAGTCCATCCAGAAATTTTGTTGCATATCGCATATAGTCCCATGCTGGTTCTATTTGTGGTTCTAACTGAAGTCCTGTTGCATGTCGCAGACCCCCGCCCGGTTGCAGTTTTATCTGTAGTCCCATCTAGAAGTTTTGTTGCATATCGCACGTGGTCCCATATTGGTCCCATTCGCGGTCCTATCCGAAGTCCTATCTACGGTCCCATCTAGATAGAAACTTTTATGACATATCCTCCACCATCTTACTCCTGCATCAGTACAGCATACTTTCTTCACAGTATAGAAGGATTTGGGGAATACGTCTTTGGTGGTGGGTAGTTATATTAAACTGTGTTTATTATAGCGCTGTTGTCTTTTACTAGAATACAGGAAAGAAATAAATATGGATTTTGATAGCTGCTGGTTTAAGTGTGTTACTAGATTCCTGCTGCTTAGTAATGATCACCGTATACAAGTAAAATTTCAAAGACGAGCCTCTATTCCTATCGTCTCGCCCTTGACGATTCAAGATCGTTTGACTGGTGGGACTCTGATGTAAGGTCGCAGGGAGATGCAGGGACTGGGGACTTGTTATGCAGATGACATCACCGGAGGTAACTCCGCTTCTTCTCCCAGGTACCCTACTTTAAATATCTACCTTGAATGCCTCGCACCACCACTTAATTTCTAGATAATTAGTGCGACTTGATCTAATCTAATTTGTTCACTTTCAGGAAGTTTCTTGATGGTGTTCATCTATGTTGTTTGTTTACACTGTGTGTAGTTGCACCGAGCAATGTCGCAGGAACTGGCGTGGGTTCACTACGCGAAAAATAATTCGGTCCTACCTCACACAAAGCAGTTTGTTGCTTACTTCAAAGCTCTCAATCGTACTTTCTAAAATGCATTAAAAATTTCTATGTCTATATCAGAAGATCTTTCTAATTTATAGAAACGCGTAAACACAAATTACTCCCCAATCCATTTTTGAGAGGGGATACGTGGAAGCTTCAAGCTACTCCGACTTAGGGAAAAAGTAGATATTACTACCGACATCCTTCTCCTCCACAAAACGACATGCCTTTCGATTCTTCCAGAAAGCCCATAAGTAAGGTGTTTCAAAGTCGCTGGAGTAGTGGACGCCCATGACTCCTCGGATAGCTCTCGAGGCTTCGGCTGCGTGGTAAAAGGGGATGCGCGATGCGTGGTGATGTAGTACGTGGGTTTCGATGGCGCCGTGGAAGAGGTGGCGTCCGATCCAGCCGAAGTCTCGGTCTACGGTTGAGGCGGCGCCTCTAAGGAAAGTCCAGGTTTTGGTTGGGTAATATGGTAATGAGAAGTCTGTATGTTGGAGGAATGTTATTGTAACTGCGAAACTTGTTAGGATCTAGTTCTTTGTCTTCTTTGAGGAATAAGAGACAGTTGGACTTACGGATCCAGTGGTTCGTCCACAGCCATGGGAATCCATATAACAACATCACATTCCATCTTCCAAAATACTGGCAGCACGCCCATAGTAGGAACACCGAAAATGCAATACCGAGATCTGAAATAATGATATCTCGTCTATTTTGGGGCTTGAAGTTTGGTCCGTCGCCTCCAAAGTAAAAGTGGGAGCGTTTCCACCATTCTACGGCTGCCATTCTCGGTAGAGCAAAGTTGTTGATGGTGAGGTAAAGAGGCCAGGCGATTAGCTGATGGCCAACCAATTCCAACATGACAGCTATTGGCATATCCTCAACCAATTCCAGACTCTTCATGAACCAACCACGAGACTCCCGCTTGGCTAACCAGACTTCCTTCACATCCGGAACGAAAGCAATATCTTTTTCAATATTGTTAGTCGTTTTGTGGTGAGTCGAGTGGGTGAAACGCCAGGAGTGGTAGGGCACGAGTAGAAACGAGTGCATGATCATTCCCATAGTGTTGTTGACCCATTTCTTCTTGCTCAGTGCTCCATGGCCACACTCATGAGCCAGCTCCCAAATTCCCGTGAAGATTAATCCTTGGCAAAATGCGTACGTCGCCCAGGATACATTCCGGATGTATTGGTTCTCAAATTTTGGAATTTGTGTCACTGCAATATACATTAAAGTAAAGGCGTAGGCGAAATCTCTTAGCATATAAGATATCGAAAGGAGTGAGTTTCGGTTGAAGCAATGTGGTGGAATGGCATCGTAAATGTCTTTCATCGTGTACTCAGGTGGTGTGAAGAAGGGCTTCTTCTCATCTGATGCCGGGGCATCCTCAACCATGACGGTTGAACAAGAAGTGGGCATGCTGAAATAGTGGGATTGTTTCCCTCTTGGAATATTTCTGCGGGAGTGGACTCTTATTTAAGAGAAGTCGGTCGCCACGTGATGCTGGGTATAGGCCGGCAACAGGCGATGTATGCGTTGAGCATCTGCCTTTTTCGCCTTTCTCGCCTTCACCGTGCGGGCTGAGCAAAAGCTAAAATGGGAGATTGATCGTTTGGAAATGCTTTCCAGCCAAGCTTAGAGTAAACACCCTAGCTGTCTAGCAGGGTTGGCCTGCTGCTTCGCTACTACTTATGGATTTTATGGATTGTCGGTAACGCCCCATATCAAATCTCACGTATGATCTGCCCTTCCCGATGCGGATTTAGGGGCCAGTAATCATGGAGATCGAATTTTGAACTTCGTCCACGATGTGCAAAGTTCTACAAAGGAGGTGCTGAGTTGTTAGCCTTGTCAGACAGTTTGCGCATCTCTGTGTTACGGTCACTGTTTACTCTGTCACGTCTATCCTATTCGCTTCATCAGCAAAACAATACTCCTCAAAACTTGTACAAATACATCCCCATAGTCAACTTCTGTACAATACAGGACTTCGTGCTGTAGGACAAGGAGAAAAAAAAAAGAAAAAAAAGAGAAAAAGGTTGAGATGCCAACCCCTAATCCCTAACTCTCACCGAAGTTCGAACATCAGTTCCAGAAGATGCAGGGCTGGGCTGAAGAGGGTCATTCTTGGCAATCGCGGCACGCTATTGGCTTTGCCGGTTGATAATTGAGATCCCCTAATTGCGGATATGGACGCGTACTTGTGCTGGAGAGTCTAGCGGTGCTGCGCACACCTTGTGCTCCGAGCAGAAACGTGGGCGAGGGCGAGGGTGAGGGCGAGACTTGCTTTCATGGTGATGATTCCCTGGGTTGCATTTTGTTTCAGATGAACTCGGATGATGGTGTGGTTGATCGGAAGATGGAAAGTGCTGTTATCAATAATAATGGCATCATGAACGACCCCAACTCACAGGCTGTGCCCTCCGTACGCGTTCGTACATCTCGTACTGTCGTTTGCAGTACAGTAGTACGGGGGCTGAATTGTGCAACTGGGTGAAACTGTTCGCCTCGGCCTATCATCCTTTTGCGAGTCTGTGGTTGGATAGATCGAGATGGGGGAGTTAGCGAATTTAGGATAAGAGAAGAAGGATCTGCCCGTCGCCGACACTTTGGATGAGGCTCTGCTCCCAAAATCCGCCCATTCTCCATCAGGCTTAGCCTCATCCATATTTTGACTTCAAGTGTTCCTGACCCCAATACACGCCAAAATCCCATGGGACTTGCCAACTTGGGAAGAAAATGCCATAGCATGTCGTCGTACCATCCTCGTATATCCACGAGGTACTTGAATAAACCTATATCTCGATCATGGTGAGTCTTGGTGAGTGTTTGCTTCACGTTATGGAAGTTGCCGTCCTTCGCAACCTATGTTGTTGCCGCTTTTTTCTCTCTCTGTCGTGATTGTTTCCCTCGACCAACCGCAAGTTGGAAGCACTGCACGTTTGTACAGACAGAAGCTAACGTACCAAAATAGGTTGCGCTCCAAACATTGATGGCACGACCCTCCCGCGCAAATGAACTGAAACGATGACACGTTCGAGTAATGGGAGGAGCGGGAGAACATCCATCAATGCAGGCGTCATCCATCGGAGCTAGGCATGCGCTATTGTCCGAATGGTCCATCTGATATCTGCGATTTAAGCTGCATGCTCCCTTCACTCTCTTGAGCGCTGGATCTGTCCTCTGGTGACATATGCTCTCTGGTGCCCGAAAGGGCTATGAAATATGTTCGCATTCACCCCAAGTCATCGTTTTCCCGCTGGAAATATGTCGCTTAGAGGCATCGTATAGTAGTTATACTAGAGCAGGGATTTGCTAAAGGCCCTCGCATACCTTCAATATAGCTCTATTGAATGGGAGGCTTTATGGGGAGAATTTCCCCGTATACGCCTCCCAGGTCGTCGTTTCCTGTCTTTTCCTATGACAGGCAATTGCTCAACCTACTACTAAAGCAACAAAAGCACTTAATTTAAATTACAAGGACTAAAGGATAGTAAGTGACCTCCTCGATCTACGTATATTTCCACAGACATTGTGAAATGTGATGGGTTACTAGTCACGCATCAGCACAGTGCAAAGGCTCTGTTTATTGTCGAAAGCTCGCTCAAATTACTCTTTATATTATATGCAACTCAGAGCCTTTAGCAACAGTCTTTACAAGTATAGACGGTTGCAAAAATGTTCTTCTTTTATTTGGAGACCAAATTCATGGCAGCAGTTAACCAAAGTTGGAACTTGGATATACATTGCACCAAGAATTCAGAGTGCCTTAGACGGAGGATACAACTTCAATTTTACTTAAGACAGGCCCAATGATCCAAGGATGGTGTCCTTGCCTGCACACCAAGATCAGATATGAGCATGGTCAAATCACAAAGGGGTAGGTGTGCCAGCATCCAAATCTTCTCTCATTTCTTCTCAAACCCCGAACCATACAATATCAAATCGCACTACAAGAGTTTAAATATCACTATGTCGCTGTGATCGGAATGACAATAACTTTTTCCTTCAATATTCTTTCAGTAATATCTGTGGCCAGAGCTCAGAACTCTAGGCGCTCATAAGCATGCTTTCTTACTTGAGACGTCCAGTTGTCTGGAGGAGGCGACCGGGTCTGGAGACTGCGAAGAATCATCCACCTTGCTGACTTTTCACCCCACGTGTCGGTTACCACCAGTGCTAGTATTATCAATTACTTCGGCAGTTCCATTACTTGCTTTAGAATTATGGTTCAACTCGTGGATTTACAGCTGTTTGTCCAGTCGCTAATTCAAACCATCGATTTACGAACCCTCCATCATCTCTCTTTGTTCTGTGTTCTGTGCTCAACCTAAGAAAGAAGTGACAAGTATCCTAGGGTTCAGACATAGCCCCTAAGATTTCTAGGTCGTAGCGGAAATGGAACGGTAGAAGCGTCCTCCCAGCGATACCCAGAATTTTCTGAATATGCCAGAGTTGATTGAGTTGAGGAAGGCATTCGTCTTGAAATATCGTCATTAAAAGAAAAGCTTATCGTTAGCAGGATGCTCAGTGATGGAGAGGAGCTAAGCACACTCTTTGTCAATAGAGACATGTGTACCACGGCCAAGATTGAGCTAGAAAACAAGGCTGTAGTGTCAATGACCTCAATACTTACTACCAGATTGACTGAGTACTCATTACCTCCAAAACCATTCAGCACACAGCTCCTAAGCCACTCATGCTTACCTGTGCACAGTAGCACCTCAACAACCAACCAATCATGCCACCGCTAATTTCTTAAAACGAGAGATGGCGCGCAGAAATATTTTAACAAGAGTTGAAGAGTAAAGCGCTCGCTTGTGCAGGTATGGAGACTATAAATGCCGACTTCTCCTCTACAAATTAACTGGTCGTGGAGTCGTAAAGCAAGAGTCTAGTAAGACGGCAAGTTAGTTGGAACTACCTTACGTTGTGGTCAGCCGACTCGCAGACCTGATATCCGGTCGCTTACCAATGTATATCCGGCAAGGTCTCTTAGCGACGAAACTAAGAGCTGAATTGCCCCGACAGACATTTTAAATCCGCTCGGTCTAGTGTTAAGGCTATAAGTATCCCCAACGGAGGGAATCACTTAAATATCCCTCACACTCTATTTACTCTCGAAATCCATTTAGTAGAAGAGCAGCAAATACGAAGAAAAAAAGGGCAGAAGTTTCATCCCTCTCTTACTGTCTTCTACCACCCTTTTCAACACCAAAAGTCTAACAAAAAACGTCTATCTTAATCGCCATGTCAAACCCAACCTTAACACGACCTTCCCACCTAAAAATCGGCGTCCTCCTCCCCTCCTCAATCCAACTCCTCGATCTCTCCCCCATCGATCTCCTAACAATGCTCTCACCAAGCTACCTAAAAGCCTGCAACCTACCCCAACCCCTCATAAACCTCGGAATACCCAGTACAGTCTACACAATCTCACACCCAACAATCACTCAAATCCAAACCACGGCAAACATAAATCTCCAAATAACACATTCCCTGCAATCCCCTGAAGTATCACCCGGAAACCTAGATATCCTTTTAATACCCGGTCCCGACCCATCTCTTCAATTCGAGGAAGAAGTTTTGGAGTTTGTTAGGGGTCATGTTTATTTTGGTTCTGGTGGTAATAAGAAAGATGGAGATGGAAAGAGAGATGGGGGCGAAGATGGCGAAGATGGGAAAGGAAGGAAAAATTGTGATGTCTTAAGTATTTGTACGGGTATTTATATATTAGCTCAAACGGGCGTTTTAGAGGGCAAGAAGGCTAGTGGACCGAGGGCTTTGATTGGGGAATTGAAGGGGAAATGGCCTGGGACTGCGTGGGATGAGAATAGAAGATGGGTTCAGGATGGGAATACTTGGACTAGTGGTAAGTACCTCAAATATTTCCTCTACAAGCCTACTTTTCTTCCCCTCCATCCTCCAAACACTTTTAAAAATCACTATTCCCTCTTTTCTCCCATCCACAAACCCACAACCTTCCATCCTCTACCCCTCCAAAAAAAACCACAAAAGCTAATCAAACTCCCAAAATCCAAAGGTGGAATAACCAACGGTCAAGAAATGATGGCCTCATACATGCGTCAAAAATTCCCAGGTCCAACCACCGAAGCCGTACTCGCAATGGCAGATGTAGGTGATAAAGGTATTTCTTATACGAAAAGTATAGCTAGAGAGAATCTATGGTGGCTCTGGCAAATTCTTAGAGCTGTTGGATTTGGGTTTGTATTTGGGAGGAGGGAGAAGGTTAAAGGGGTGTAGGGGTAGGTCTTTTAGGAGTGGAGGTTCGCGGGTTTAGGAAAGGGGTTTTAGTTTAGCAAAAGGGTTTTTAAGAATAAATAGGAGAAGAGAGTTCAGGGGGTGGGGGGAGGGGGTTAACAGGTTTCTTTTAGTTGGTTTGATTTGTTCCTGTAGTAGTTTTGCCTTTTGAGGTATTTGTTGTATAGCTCTCGTTTTAGTCTATATACTCCATTTAAAATGCAATTTTTTTATTCTCTCTGTCTGTCTCTTTTAACCTACACTAGATAGGTAAGTAAGCTATTGTTTTTTTTTATAGTTTAAATAAGAAGTTAATATACTCCTATGTAAATGTGACGTTAGTTACCTAGATAGTTAGACTTATACAAAGCTGTTAAAATCTAAAGAAGATAGACACCCTGTTTATAGCTTCTATCTGAGAAGTAGATTTGATATAAAGTTTTCTTCTAGGAAAGATAAGATATCAATTAATGGTTAAGAAGAGCGAGCTTGTACAATGGTAAGAAAGAATTGAATTGTTAACATGTAACTCAGCAGTGTAGTTGCATATTGCTTTCATTTTACTGCTCCTGCTTAAAACATTTAACAGGTACTGATACGCTACGTGTTTCCTTGAATGAAAGAAGCGCAAAAGGATGGTTTTAAGTTACAATGCTGCCATACCATACAACACACTACAGATATATATAACTAGTAGTATATAAAGTGCACACCCGCCATCGACCTACCAATGCCCTCTATTCCACACCCCCCACATCCTTACCAACCATCCGTACCTTCCTCCAATTCCTTCTAACCTTGCCTACCTATCATGAAAGGCTCGTTCAGAAGGCAAAAAACAACAACAAAAAACAGCACATAGCTCTTGCTCACACACCATAATAACAAACAGCCGTAATCTGTAAACCAAAAACACCCATCCTGCCCAAAAGCCCAAAGTAAGCCACGCCCAGCCCAAATCCGCCCATATCCATGTTGGACCCAGGTACCAGTTCCCAGTTCCCAGTTTTTATCCAATGCATGCTTATACATAAAAAGACGCCCCGCGATGTTGATGCCAAGAAGCCATGAAAACGCCTCGCTCGATGTTTCCCATTCCAGTTCGTGCCTAAATATATCCGTCTCTCCTTGTATGTCTAACTTTCTGAGGATATTGTGTGTGTATTCTTTCACTCCAGGGATCCGTAGCGCTCCTTGTACCGTGCCAATTCCCTCATGTCGTCTGTTAGGGAATCGATGATATCACCCATTGGAGCACGGAGTTGATCTAGATCTTGTAAGAGCGCGTTACCAGTGGAAAGATGGCGGATGGAGAGGGTAGAGATACATGTCTACGAGTAGAGTTAGCGGAGGATCCTTAAGTTGATTCCAATTAGCTGTGGAGACACATACCTCAATCCTTGAGACTTGATGTGTCAAGAAATTAACCAAGAAGCGATCTGTGACCTCTCCACCTCTAGACTTCATCCTCTCCAGCAAAGCTGTCTCAGGCGGCTGTAGCTTTACTCCATCCCCATCATCTTTACTCTGCTCAAGGCTGTAGCAAAGCATCTCCAGTCTCAAGCTAACACTCCACAGAGCCCACACAGCATCGGTATCGATGCTCAACTGGCTGGTTCCACTCAACGCAGCTGGGCCTCCTTCATCAGCTCCAACAGTGACAGTATTTTCGCCATCTTGGAGGCGTTGTTGGTAGTGTATTCGGCCGGCGAGAGCATGTGGATACATAAGATAAATATATTCCGGGTTTTCGAGTCCTTTGAGTTTCTTTTCACCAATGTCTTTGACCTCGAATCCCTGGGAACTCAGTGAGCGAAGCTCACGACGGATTGCTTGGCTTGTGACATCGGAGTCAAATGTATCTTCAGAACCAGTAGAGCCTGACCGATCGGACTCGCTGTATGTCTCGAGACAACGTTGTATCTCGGAGATGAAGTCGGCTGATACTGTGATCTGACCACCATCTGCCACAGCAGAGATACGCGAAGCACGATTGACCATGGGCCCAAAATAATCCATTCGACGTGTTACTGGGTCATTTTCGCAAACAGGATTTCCCCAATGAATGCCCATTCTGACACTCAAGCCCTTGAAGATCAAGTTGTGGTCACTGTCGTAAATTTCTTGACCAAGAACGCTCGACAATACTTCAGACGGCCACGGAACCTCTAGGAGTTGAGACTGCACCGAGAAACACCATAGAAGGGCGGAAGTGGCTGTGGGAAAAGAGACCATAAATGCGTCTCCTTCGGTTTTTACTTCGTAGCCACCAATAATGCGTAATTGACGACGCATAACTTCATTGTGAAGTTTGATAGCAGAACGCATGGCCAATGGAAAGGTCTCCCATAAAAGCGTTGAGCTCTTGATATCAGTAAAGACAATACTAACGTCTCCAACTGGCGCTTGGACTTCAGCCTCAAGTCTACGAAGCATTGAATCTTCAACTACGTCTCCCTTTTTCTTGGGTCGCTTGGCTGGAGTATACCCTTCATCTATTATGGCGGACGGATTGAATGATAAGCTTTGGACTCGGTGAGGCCTGATCTGCGCTCTCTTTTTCAAATCAGTGACTCCAATCATCATGACCATAAGCTTAGAATTAGCACCAAAAGCCATGGCAAGATCACGCAGCCTCTGAGCGGCACGCATCAGGTCCCTCCGCTCGTATCTAGCAACATCAACAATGAGTTCCGGAGAAAGGTATTCCCAAAGCTCCTTGGAAGCTATCAAGATCATTTCGTCCTGCTCCTTGATTGTGACCTGGGTGATATTAGGTGCTGCTTGGACGGCGGGCATTATTTGAACATAGCCAAACGCTCTGGACACCTCGAGGAGGTCGTTAAGCCTACCCTGTCGCGAAACCCAGCCACCAGCATCTCGGATGCGTTGCCGTTCATTAGGTTCCGCGGGATCATGCTTTCGTGTCAACATGCGGTGTCCACCTTCCGAATGGATCAGCATAGCTTGTGCATCGCCAACGTTGGCAACATATAGCTCCGATTGCTGCAAAAACATCACCGTAGCAACGGCACCCGAATTGAGATCAGCCTGGCTGAGTACTGCTGGGGCGGCTGACCCTCGATGAGATAGTAGGGATCTCTCCTCGGTATTCTGTGTAGCGGCGGTTGCTAAATCCTTGTTGAGCGACAAAAAGGCTCGCCTCAAAGCATCCACAGGAGTTTCTTGGAAGGCCGGATTTAGCTTCCTCAATTCCTCACTGAAGATGTGTCCAAAGTTTTCATGAAGGTACTTGGCGATCTTAGAACCTCCACTTGTCAGTGCTTGCCCGTCGAACATACCCAAGAGCGTCTCGGTTTCGCTGGAATTAAACCTTGGAACGACCATATCGATGATAGACAAGTGCTCGTTCTTTCCCAAGGTATCTGCCATTCCATAGGCCAAATGGCCAGCGAGAGAACCGGAAGTACGGACTCTTCGGTCTTCAGTTTGATCTGGTATTGTTGGTATAGTCAAAGTCACATCCATCAGACCGAGGATACGTAGGTGTTGCAGAGCGCTGAAATCAGTGAGATCACGGCCATCGCGAACACCCGGCCCTTGCAACGAAGGTTTGATTTCCAGGCGCTTGTTGCCCGAAAGATTCAGGTACCTCAGATTTGTATTCCAGTTCCAGTTCCAGTCGTAGGGCCAATTAGACACGTTATATTTCAACGAGTTGCTACCACAGTCGAGGACAGCCAACCTATGTGCTTTGCCAAGTTCGGCTGGCAGTGTCTGGAACTTGTTGCTATTGATATGGAGAACTTGCAGAAGACTAAATTCTTCGAAATCGTCCGAGGGGAGTGAAGTGAGCTCATTTCCAGATAGGTAGAGCTCGGTGAGCTGTGGCCAACTCTTGATAGATCTCTGTGGCATATCATTGAGATCGTTGTATGACAAGTTCAAAATTCGTAGCTCGCTTAGCAACGTGAGCTCGTCGAAGACGTCATCGTCCAATTGATTATCGGCAAGGTAGAGATTCTTCAAAGAACCCGCAAAGGTGTTCACGAGCTTGCTTGACATCCCGGAGTCCTTTCTTGCGATCGTTGAGGGTGGAGTCATGGTGCCAGTGGCACTATCAGATGCACTCCTGGACACTACAGAGGTTTTCCGGCCCCCCTTCCCATAAACAGAGACAAGAGACCCTTTGCGGTCTGGAACTGGAGATCCACCGACGCTAAGAAGACCGCTAGAGGCTTGACTTGGCCTTCGTTGACCGAAAGCTTCGAGAGGTCCAAGCTCTTCGAAACTGGAGTTCTGAGAAGTAGTTTGTTTTAGGGTAATTTTTGTGTCTTCGGGTGGTACTGGGGGAGGATTCTCTCCAGGGGCTGGAGGCGGTCGCGAGCCCGGCTTTGGGAATGTGTCAAGCACATTTGAAGATAGGTTGATGGTCTCAAGTTTGTGGGCCCACCAGATCTCCGAAGGTAGCTTCTTCAAGTTGTTTTGTCTGACATCTAAGAATTGGAGTTCCGTGAGACAGCCAATCTCAGCGGGCAGACTGTTCAGAGCATTTCTAGCAATGCTAAAATGTTCGAGTTTTCGTAGTTTGCCAATATGGCTTGGAAGGGACACGAAGTGGTTCTTATCAAGGACAAGTTTGACCAGATTGGGCATCCTGTCGAACGCCGCATCTGGTATCTGTGCAAGTTTTGCGTTGGACAAGATCAGAGTTGTTAAAGTGGGCACTGTGTTCAAAATTTCGAACTTTGTGACTGGATTTGAGTTTAGACGCAACACGCGAATGTTGGTAAAAGTCGATTCGCAAACCGACACGGCATTGTGGTCTGCCGATATTTGCTCGACCTTAGGAAGTTGCGCAATGACATCAATGCTGGAGAGGCTGTTGTAACGAATGTCTACTTCCCTCAGATGTACAAGATTACTAAATGTCGCAGGAAGCGATCCAGTTAATCTGTTGTTCGTTATTACAAATCTTTCGAGGTTCTTTAGTCGGCCAATTGAATCGGGCAGACTCGAAATGCTGTTGAAACTCATATCAATATCAACAAGACTCGTAAGTGAGCAGAGGAAGTCGGGGAAGGAGTCAAGGAAGTTCGATGAGACATTTAGGGTTCTCATAGAGCTGAACTGGCCAAAGTAAGAGGGAAGACTCGACAAGCGGTTATTGGCAAGCTTCAAGCTTATCAGACTTGAAAGTCTTGATAGCTCAGCATGCTCCAGTTGCTCAAGTCTGTTGTTGGAAACGTCAAGAATGGTCAGACGACTGGCTCGACTGAGACTAGGCGGAAGCTTCCATGCTTCGTTGTTGATATATTTGATATCCCGTAAATTCAAGCACGACTGGATGAAATCTTTCGGAAGGTCCAGCGAAAGATTCCTTGATAAGTTAAGAGAGATAATTTCGTTGGCTTTCGAGTATAAAGATATCGGGATAGTGATGAGATTTCGTCCCTGTAGGTCAACGTGACTATATTTCTGGCCACGGCTCTGGTAAGGATCTGCTTTTCCAGCTGCGGCATATCCGGTCTCTCTTGCGGGTACGAATGAGAATCGGCATAGGTAGCTGTTGTCTTCTCTACCCACATCCTCGATTCGATCACGCTCTTCATATCCAGCCTGCTCGAGAAGTCGTTTTTGAATAACAACTGGCCGTTCACCAGCTCCTAAGATACGCTGTAGGTCGTGCTTCTTCATAACTATTTGGTAGTTCTCCAAACTATCTGTCATGTAAGTCTTTTTGCCCAATTGACCCATGACCTCTGTCACAGTTGCGTTGAGAGACGTGGATAGAGTAGCAAATGTTCCGTCGATTCTGAAAATGCGTATACAGTAGGGCACAGCTTTGTCGTCAGCTTTTGGGGCCACTCCCGCTTCATCAATTTCTGGCAGACGAGACATATTGTCATCGTTGACCTTCTTTACTGCCCAACTGTCCGGAGCATTCCATCCGAGCCCACCATTGGCCTCTGCATCAATCTTGGCTTCATCATCGACATTTCCAGCAAAGATACTGTTGTCCAAAGGTGTGAGAGGGGGAGGTTTGGCCAAGATGCCTTCCATATTTGAGAGATTGGTGTCCAGATTGAAGACAGAGCCTAGTCTCGGTGCTTCCCGCTCATTAGCGTCCAAGTATTGCTCTTGATCATCAGCTCCCCTGTTTCCGCGCTTATTTCCAAATGGTAGTCTCTTGCTAAAAGTTCCTTGCCGCTGACCATTGCTTGGAAGCCGAGAGCCAAATGTATCCACAGTTCCTCCATTCGAGAGATCAAGCTCTGAGCCTCCAATGCTCCCTTCTCGACTCCATTGTCCAAAAGGTGGAGAACTCTGTCCCCTCCCAACATCGCCTTTCGAAGGAGGAGCATTGAAGGAACGAACAGATCCCGGCAGATCCTTTAATCTCGATGGATTCTCTTTCTCCTTGTGTTTTCGAAATCGTGAAAGGCTCAAAAGGGTACGTTTGTTACCATTACTGTGACTGTTTGGCGATGTAGAACCATCCATTACCCCACCACCCCTTGGACCTGTTGTGGTCGACCAGTTACTCTGTCCGCTCGGTGTTGGGCTTGAAGGGCGTGCTGGAGTTGCATTTGAGGATTTGCCCATCGAGCTAGCCATTGTAGTCGGAGCGCGATCTTTGTATCGAGAGCTTTGCGCCACGCTATTTATAGACTCCTCTCTGCTGATCGTCGTCCGTAGAGACCTGGAGTCTTCGTTGCTCTTGTTGTATCTATGGTTATGGCCAGGTAGATGGACGTGATTGGAAATACCAGATTTCGATGAGGAGGAAGTCTTCGGGGGTACCTGAGGACCATCCGTTACGTACCGGTCTCTGTCAGGACCTGACAGGTTTGCGCGAACTGGAGCTTCGCCGTATTTCGAGATATCCTGTCATTATAGATTAATATACAGAGATACCCCACGTAGAATCGTTGCTTAAGATGGAAAGGCAAATTGAAACGTCTGAAAACGGAAGGTGGATATCAAGCATATTAAGGACCCGCATGAACACCAGGTTTAAATTTGAGAGATTGCGCAACAATTTCGTGTAGGTATATATAAACATGTATTTCACTGACCTTTTCATCCTGGTACAGAAATGGCACTACATCACTTGAAGGAATAGGCGTTCGGGGTCGGGACTCGCCCGGAGAAGCTTCTCGTGCTGTCGCGATTGAGTGGTTTCGGTCTCGAGTGCTGCGCGCAAAAGAATTTGAACGAACGTCCTTTCCGTAGCTCTCTTTTCGTTCTTTTGTGTGCAAAGGTAGGCTGGTGTCCGAGCCATCTCGTGAAGGCGGGTCTTCCCCAAAGAAAGTCTGAAGCTTCTTATGTATGCCACCTCTATTCACGCTCGATTTTGAACCAGTGCTACTCGCAGTTGTTATACTGGCCACAGATGGCCGCCTTTCATCCCCATAAGCCTCCTGTGTTGAGTCGCTGCCGCCATTTCCAGTGAGGCCTGTCCCGGGTCTGAAAACGGGAGATAATGCAGAGCCTTGCGACAAATTGTCGCTCGAATCATTATAGAATGTGGTTCCAAATGCACTCGAGGGCTGCTCGAGATTTCCACTCATTGACATCCATGGCGCTTGGTTTGGGGTGGGCGGATTTTGGGAAATCTTGGGTATGCGACCAGCAGCATCGTCCAACACTGCAAGATCTCGCCTATAATTTCCCATGAAGTCGGTCATCCTCTGGTCTCCTCTTGGAGATACATCATCTGGGGAAGGAGAGAAATTAGGATGTCGTGAAGTTGGAGATACTGATGATTGACGCTCGGTTTCGATTCTGTGGATGGCGCAATGCAGCCATTCGTTAGTCAAAGGACATGCTTCTAGAAAAGCAGATTGCGATCTACGCCATGGCAAAGATCAAAGGGATTGCTCACTTCGGTGGAACACCACGTCGCGACCCGCTGCGGAATGGTTTTACTGTCTGCTGGCTGTCGGTGCTCGAACTCGTAGCTGAGCTATATCGCCCGGAGCCATCCTTTCTGGTCATGATTGACCAGCTATCTAAGTTATGTACCGGCCATAAATGCTAGAGATATGATGTGCGAACAAGGCCAAGGTTGAATAAGTAAGATAATATAGATAATATAATGAGTTGGGTATGAAAAAGCAGCTTGACGATGTGAGGTGGAGGTCAAGATGTCATGGATGAGGGCGAATCATTGGGCGCGAGTAGTGACTCGGCTATGGTAGGTTGACCCACCAGCTTCTGTCAGTGCAAACTGTGCTGAAATGCCAGTGTTACAAGACTACCTTTTACCTACAGGACGGAGTATGGCCTTTGGAACTCTATCTTTGGCCTTCCATGACTCTTGGGATTATGGATATGAGGCAGCAGGGACAAAGACGGCATGGTAGTAGCTTGCTAACAATTCTAATGCGCCTTTGACAGATACCTAGCATGAGGATCTGTTTGTTGCTGAGGAGAGACCGGACAGCGTGACTGAAACCCGTTCCTCACAAATATGACGACCCCTCCAAGAGAACAATAAAGCAATAAAGCAAGATTGAAAGAGGCACATGAGACAGGGAATCGGCGATGACGGTACCCAATCACTGATCCAATGGCCAACACAACAACATCTTTCGTTTGGGAAAGGAAGGGAGCTTGCAGAAGCCCATGCCTCTCTCAACCCATCTTTATTCGTGCTTGAGGAGAGTTTCGGTCCCTCCACTTCTGTGTCTGTGTCGCCCAACGCAGGTGGTGTCTCTCTAGTGCATGGTGCCATGATGATGGTGTGTAAGACCGCCCGCCGAACGCTTTGGGCATAAAGTGAGCATTGCTCGACAAACAAAACAACAACACAGATCCAAGCACATTGCGCGCAATCATGATTAGGTAGGTACCGATTGAGGTGTTCAAGAATCGTCTTAGAAGAGGGCGCTCTTCAGAATCAGAGTACGAGTAGTTCGTACGGCCAAACCCGAGGTAAGTTTTCTCTCAAAGGGTACCTTCGTACCTATCTATCTATGTATACTATCACTTAGGTACCGATAACCAAATGCCTACCTAGGCAGTATCTTTATATACTCTAGCAATTCGCACTGATGGGGCACTCAAATTCCAGCAATTCGATTTCGAAATCTGCTTTTGCATCGACCAATATCGACTATCGACTCTCGACTATCGAAGCGGGTATTCGCTTGTAGTCCACTTAAACGCGCGGAATGACGGAGCGAGAGGTACCCCAGCCATCGCCTTATCAACCACCGCCCCAGCCTCCTCTTGAAAAAACAACATCATCATCTCAGCCTTGAGTAGGTCAATTGGGTGGTAACACGAGGAATCAAGGCCCACAAGCCAACCTCTGCAATAATCTCTTTTCCATTTTTTCCCTATCTCTATCCCAAACATTACGAAACTTGCTGTCCCTTTTACTAAATTCCCACTATTGACCCCTGGACACTGACGTTGCAGTAGTCAGTGGCTAGCAACCCAATTTCTGCAGCTTGATAAAAGCATCTACCGACATTCTCACTCGTGTGCTGTACAATCCCTCATCACTCCCGCACTCCCGCCCGTCGAAGACCTCTCTTTGTTCTCTCGATATACCGCTTTTATTATAGTGTCGTGTCTTACCACCACAGCATCAACCAAAGCTTGGTGCACCTCCAAGAACAACCCTTTTCCAGCGCATCTTTCCTTTTCTTCTTCTCTTGTATAATACCCTTATTGTCTTTTGAACATGTTCTTCCGTCAATCTATAATCGCAGTAGCTGCAGCGGTGCTATCATGCCGACCTGTAGCTTCCCAAACATACAGTAGTTGTAATCCACTGGAATCAAGTAAGCCTACCCTTCTATACCTGCCGCATATACTGACCGTATTCTAGCCAGCTGTCCAGCAGATACTGCTCTAGGCAAATCTATCTCGGTTGACTTCACACAAGGCGCTGTCGATTCCTTCACTGCTTCGGGCTCACCAACATATGACTCAAATGGGGTCTCTTTCACAATTTCCGAGTCTGGAGATGCTCCACAACTCACGAGTATCTTTTATATTATGTTCGGAAAGGTCGAGATCACCATGAAGGCAGCCCCCGGTGCTGGGATTGTCAGCACACTGGTACTCGAGTCGGACGACCTCGATGAAATTGATATGGAATGGCTAGGGGCAGACAGTACAGAAGTTCAGACGAATTATTTCGGCAAGGGCGATGTCACAACATACAACCGTGGAGCCTTCAACCCAGCTGCAAATAATCAGGACGAGTTTATTACATACACGGTTGAGTGGACCTCGACTCAAATTGTTTGGCAAGTCGGAGGTAGCACCGTCCGGGTCCTCACACCTGCCACGGCCGACACAAACCAGTATCCACAAACACCAATGCGAATCAAATTCGGAGCTTGGTCTGGAGGAGATTCTTCCAATGCAGCTGGAACGATCTCCTGGGCTCGTGGCCCAACTGATTATTCAGATGGGCCTTTCACGATGGTTGTCCAATCTATTGATATCACAGATTATTCCACTGGCACTGAGTACTCGTACAGTGGGACATCAGGGGACTGGGAAGACATTGTGGCTGAAGGCGGTAGTGTCAATGGCAATCTTCCTTCCTCTGCGACTCAAGTAGCAACTGCCGATACGGCCGCCATTACTTCTTCGTCCCCCTCTATTCCCGCCGGTATTGGTGCACATACGGGCTGGCCATGGGTCGCAACCCAAACGTCCTACTCGAGTGTGACATGGTCTACATCCGCCAGTATTCCCTCGGGCTGGATTATCTCTAGTAGTGGAAAAATTGTGCCTGCAAATTCTGCGGCCGTAAGTGAGTTCATTCCCTAACAGATTAATTTCGAGAATTCTCCCCTGTAATGCTTCTCATACTAACAACCTTACAGACTTCGTATCCAACTTCAACCTTTTACTCCTCTGTGGACCCCTCGCCTTCTTCATCCTCGCAGCCTTCACAGGCCGTGGCTTCGGCTGGCCTTGAAACAATCACAAGATGGGATGACCGTGGTTTTCCAACTACTGAGACTGTTGTTTCCAGCTGGGAAACCGAATCGAAGAGTTATGATCAACAGGGGTTCCTAATTACAAGTACTTCAGCCGTCACATCACCTTCAATCACAGCAACCGGAGGGCTCCTGACAGCGACTGGAGATACTTCGGGGAAGATTGTGAAAAGCACAAATGTTGCGGTGCCGGGTAGAGTTCAAAGATCCCCCACGTGGTTAGGCTTCATGCTGAGCATGCTTGGGTTACTGCTCTGATACACATGGCTGAGAAACCTAAGTACAATGTGCTCACGAATTTCCTTGCAATGGTTGCGCTCGGATAGGGGATGGGATATAGAACTAAACCTGGGATGGAGTCAAACATAGGGAGTCATTGTAAAGATAATGATGATAATGAAGGATACGATAGCTTGGAGACAAGGAAGAATAATAATACATCAATAATGATCCTACATTCGACTTTTTTTCCTCGACTTTTTTTAATGTCATCCTCGACATCACGTGCCCTTGGACTAAAACCTTCATTCATGCCTTGCCAAGGCGCAAGAGGCTTGCCAAGGCTAATGATGGCTGTGAGAGCAGGGACTCAGCAAAGCATACCGCAGATCCAAAATTGTGAGGCTTAAAAAGTGAAGTTCAAGGATGTCGTCCGTTCAAGAGCATCTTAGTCCGATGATTTTGGGATCATTCGAGTCTTGAGACTGAGCTGGTGGTTGCGAACCGTTAAAGTGCTCTGGAGGTTTTGTTGCACATCGTAAATTTTGCCAAGTTGCAGAAAACAGACAAGCTTCAAGCTGGTTTACCCTGGGTTATGTAGGGTTGGCTTGGGCGATCGAGGGCTGCTGCAGGTGTGTGCCCGTTTTGAGTTAAACCACTAGGCTCGCTTGTAGGGGAGATCTTACTCCGTCTCGCTTAAGGTAGAATTTATCAATTCCGTATGCTACGGAATAAAGTACGGAATATATTTCACATGTAAAGACGGATACGGAGTTGGGTCTAACTTTCTACCTCGCATTTCCTCATGCGAAGTTCTACATTTTTCAATTAAAACGGCGATGTGTCACCGTCCTACCGATATTCTCGAACTTAACGGCATCAATTGTTGAATTGCTCCTCCGTTACTGAGTCATAAAAGAGGCAAAATAGTAAGTGAGTTGTGTATTGCGACGACAAGTGTCAGGGATATACAGCCACATCTTCCCCACAAGTTGCCACCCAGGTGTTTCTGGCAAGCTTCAGCCACACACGCATTGGAAGAGCCCTTGAGTAACTGCACTTGTACGCGCGGCAACTCTGTGCCTGAAATCATGAGCCACGGAATAGCAGATTCACCCTGATAGAGTCCTTTTTCTAAAGCATTCGTATCACTTCGAATACGGAGTTGCGTATGCTTCAGCTTATGACTGTTCTCTAATTCACCATTAGAAGGATTCGCAATATTTGCCTCCTTGTGACTTAGTGGTCTACGCATTATTGCGTCTGCCTGTGGCTTTTGTTGACTATATAATTCCCCTCCTGCTCCTCTGTTTTCCCTTTCTCTATCCACAAACATCTTACATCATGGCTTTCAATACCAACAACACAAACAACAATCAAGCAGCTCAAAATCCCTTCTGGGAATGGGTTCGCTCTCTCGAAAACAACAATAACAATCACTTCTCCGGAGAAGGAGTTGATCACCCAGCTCATGGTGAGTATCCTCGCCAGGACTTTTCCTTCTGGGGACCTCCTCCTCCACCTCCACCACCAGGACCACCTCCTCATCATTCAGGGGAACACCCACCACCTCCTCCCCCTCCCTTTGGCGGCTTTGGTGGCCCCTGGGGCGCTGGATTCTTTGGGGGACGTGGTGGTGGATTTGGAGGATGGGGTCATGGAGGCCCAGGGGGCCCAGGAATGCATGCCCATGGACATGGACCACATGGATTTGGTCGACGAGGTCGCCATGGACGTCGACGCGACGGCTCACGATCTCAAGAAGAGAGATCAATCTCTCCAGGAGGTGAGCGTACAGAAGGTGAGGGAGAAGAAAGTGGCGAACCCAGAGAACGATCTCGCCGAGCTCACTGCCGCCACGGAGGACCTCGCGGACCACATGCCGCACACGACAGACGCGGAAGAGGCTTTGGGCGTCATGGTTTTGGAGGACGAAGAGGCCCCCCACCATTCGGTGGACCTTTCGACATGGGTGGATTGATGGCAGCTCTTGCATCGCACCCATACGCACAAGCACTTCGAGGTTACGTTGCTCAGACAGGCGAGACCCTCGTCCCCGAGGACGCAGATGCTGAGAACAGCTTCACACCACCAATCGACATTTTCAGCACCGAGAAGGCATATGTGCTTCACGTCTCACTCCCAGGCGCCAAGAAGGAAGACGTTGGCGTAAACTTCGACGCAGATCGGAGTGAGCTCAATCTGGCTGGTGTAGTATACCGACAAGGGGATGAAGAGTTCTTGAAGACTCTTACCAAGGTGGAGAGGAAGGTAGGAATGTTTGAACGCACTATCAAGCTTCCACCAGGAGACAACGAGGAGAAAGAAGAGGTTGATGGGGATGGCATCACCGCGAAGCTCGAAGATGGAGTTTTGATCGTTACTGTTCCCAAAATCGAAAAGGAGTGGACTGAGGTCAAGAAGGTTGATATTGATTGAGGGGAGGGCAAGTCTTGATAGCCTCAGAGCTCGAGCTGGAGTTGGTCGGCGGGTTTGATATATTTTGGAACTTTGTTCTATGATCTACTTTTGCAAAATCATTTTTTTGAGTTTTAAGAGTTATGTCTAGATTTCACGGACGGGGATGACGATATAGTACAGTATGGCCAGATGGTCATCGAGAGAAAAACAAAAACAAAAAAATAATGCCATCCGGCAAATTTAAAAAAAACCCCCCTCTGACTTCTATGAATGTGAGATGTGAATGTGAATATGAATGTATGTAACTGTGACTGTTTTCCAAGTGAACATGATTGTGATACCTCTGTATGCTAGATACGACTATTGATAAAAACTTTTATTGCAAATTAGTGCTCTTTGTGTATGTATGCTGCAAGGTGCTTCTGTCCAGAAACTTCCATCTCTCTCTGTTTGTAGACCACTTTAATCCAGTGTACTTCAAAGAGCCTTCGTACGATTCTTAAGAACAGTGCCCAGGAAAATGCTTCAGCCTGTACTAGTGCCACGAGATACTTCGTAGCGAATGTCTCATGACCAAAAACATTAGACTAGAATTAATTAATTGGCTGTCTTAAAACCCCTATAATCCGAGGTCTAGAACTCTTAAATTCTCTGAGACAGCATATGAAAGAAAAAGAAAAGAGAAGATGTGGCGCTGAGATGTCGCCACCACTGTGGCTCGTGTCACGCTAGCCTCCTCATAGCTCCTCGTTGCCCTTACAACACCTCTCTTATTTTCTCTCCCCACTTCATCAACTGTTTCTATTTTTCTCGTACGCTGTCCTCAAAGTCTGTCATAAACGCCACCGCATATCAAGCTTCTACTCGCTTTGCGCCTTTTTACGCCCTGTATCGCGTTGTCAAGATTATCAGGTGTCGTCTTTGTTTATTGGGAGTTTCTACGTCATCTGCTTTTAGGTTCCTGATAAAGCGCGCTGTTGAAGGCCGGACCCAGTATTACCATTAGTTTTTGGGTCACCTCACTTTAACCTGCATGCGCAAGCCGTGTAGCTCACGACAGAATCATATCTACTAGCCATGTCAGACAGCGACTCCCTCGACTATTTGAAGGCAGGCTTCGAACCCGCGAGCCTGACCGTTCCGCGACTCCGATCAATCCTCGTCCAATACGCCGTTCCTTTCCCAGCGAGTGCTAAGAAGGCGCAACTGATCGAAATATTCAACGAAAATGTTATCCCTCAAGCAAGCAAGATTCTCGGCGCTCGAGCACGCGCCAAACGGACGAGTAGAGGCATCACCGATGCGGATTCACAGGACAGCATGAGTATCACTGACGAAGACATGATGCCTCCGCCATCTACTGTGCGTTCACGATCAACAAGGAAGCCAGCAGCTAGATCAAGGACTGAGGAGAGTGAGAGTGAGACACCTGTGCCGAGAAGTCCAGTCAAGAGGTCATCGAGAGCGAGTAGCAAACACGCAAGGGCTGAGGAATCAGAGACGGGTACGGATCTTGAATTACCAAAGGTCAGAAAGACTCCACGAAAGAGTACGACTACTCCGAAACCTCAGCTGGCTCCTGCTCCCGAGATTAAGATGGAATCAAGCGACGATGTCATGCCACCTAAGAGACCGGTAGATGGGAGTGTTTTCAGTTACGATAACCCATTCCAAAGTGGCAGCTCTCCACCATCAGGCAAAAGGACCCCAAGTGCGGGTGGCGAACGCAGAAGAAAGAGCACACCTGGTACCGCAAGCAAAGACGCTGCACGTCGGAAAAGCGTCACTACAACTCGAAGGCGGACTGATGGACTCAAGGTTGAGGATGATTTCCATCCACCAACTTCTGCAACATTCGAAATTCCCGTCAGCGAACTCAATGGTCTCAAGGATTATGATGAGAATGGCGTAGAAGCGAGCGAGGAGTTTACACCAGAGGCTCAAATAGAGCTTGTGCGAGAACGGTCAGCAAATGGTGTAAACGCACTTGGACCAAGAAGGCAGAAGCGAAAGCAAGCAAACTCTTACAGCAAATCGGGGCCAATATGGGCTGTTTTACTTACTCTTCTAGTTGGCTATGCTTTCAAGTTCAGACAAGAGAAGATAGCTGTCGGCTATTGTGGTGTTGGAAGACCACCGAAGGATTTTGCCATATACGGTGTACAAACCCCAGAATGGTCCCGGGAAATAGTACCCACCCGTGTTCAGCTGCCAGATTGGGCCGTTGCGATTACAGAGCCGGAATGTGAGCTCTGTCCCCAGCACGCCTACTGCTATGCAGATCTCGAAACTCGGTGTGAACCCGATTTTGTTTTGAAGCCACACCCGCTCTCATTGGGTGGATTGGTACCTATTCCACCTACCTGCGAACCTGACGGAGAGAAGGTCAGACGAGTCAAGGCTGTAGCCGATCGTGCAGTTGAGGAGTTGAGAGAGAGGAGAGCGAAGTGGGAGTGCGGAGACTTGATTGATGAGGCCGGTGCTCCAGAACCAAGTGTTGAGATTGACGCTGAAGATTTGAAGAAGGAAGTTTCGAAAAAGAGACGCAGGGGAATGGGCGAGGCAGAATTCGAGGAGTTGTGGGTTGGAGCTATTGGTGAGATCCAGGGTCGGGAGGAAGTTGAAAGTCTGGTTGACGGGTGAGTTTTCATTTCCTATTTTATTCCTTGTGGGGCACATTTATTTTGGAGTTCTCTAGCCTTCGCCTTTCATGTTTTGCAAATATCTGTTCCCCGTCCTCACACCTTAAATACACCATCTGACAGAAGCTGGACACTAACCAGGTTTGTTGTCCACCCTATAGAGACAGCAGCACCATCAAACTCACCAGCACCTCGCTCGCTCGTCTCCCCCTCGTTTGCGCCCTCAAAAGAAGCGCACGACTCACATTGGCAAGACATCGCCTCGGCCTTACTACGTTAGGTTTCCTCTTTGCTCTTGGTCTCTATATCCGCCACGCCCTTACCTCATGGGCCTCACTCAACGCCGCCGTTCCTCACCTCGTCTCTCTCACTCTTGATCGACTCGCTACCCAGCAGTCTCTCCACCTTCAAGACAAAGAATCGTATCCCGAGCCCTGGATTTCGATTGGTCAACTTCGTGACGATGTCCTTAGAGATGAGCATTCTGTCGCTAAGCGAGAACGTCTCTGGACAAAAGTCAGGAAAGTGGTGGAAATGAATGCTAATGTGAGAGCAAGTCAGAGAGAAGGCAGGAGTGGTGAAGTTAGTAGGGTTTGGGAGTGGATTGGTGCCGTGACAGATAGTGGAGATCGAGAGCGGAGGAGAAAGAGTGGCCGTGTTAGTTGGGGAGCGTATGGCGATACTGGTAGTAGTCCTGGCAGTGGAAATGATGGCGGCCTGGACATGGCGCACCAGAAATGGCAGGAGGGACGGCCGATTTACTGATTGATACCAACTTTTTCTTGGGTCGTGCAAACTATTCTATTTTAATTCACTTCTTCGGTGTGACGAAGCGACAACCTTGGAGCTTTCTTTTGTTGTGGTTTTCTACTTTTTGTGCGGGATAGGGAAACGACTGGAATTGGATTTTGGGGAATGCATGAAGGGATGAGGGATTGATGCAACGCTCCTGGATGAGCGAGAATGTTATGGGTACGGCGGATAGTACTTACGTATGAATTCCCAATACAAATACCAAATGATACCTTATTGACATGCTAAGTTGCACCTGTGTTTTGTGCTGCTCGCCTACCTTGGTAAGGCTTTGGTTTCATTTTCTAGTGTTGCTCGTCGTTATCAACAACGCTCTCACTCAGACTTCCCTGTCACACTACTGCTTAAGTGGATTCCCGGATTTCGAGTTCCTCCTCTCATTAATCCTAGAACTCTTCCCATTTCTCTTTCCTCTTCCCAAAACACTGGGAAATGGTTATTGGGAAATCAAGATGGGTCCAAACGATCGAATACATGAGAGGTCGCCACTCATTCTGCGGCGAGGAGGAAGATGGTAGAGAGGTGAGTTTCTTTGTTCCTAGTTCAGCAAAGGTATTGGGTTTCTAATCATCGATTAGCTCGTTCATTTCCCCAAGGCTGATCCTGAGAACCCCAGAAACTGGTCTTAGTTTTAGGTGTCGGTATTGCAAATGGGGGAGGAACTATCAGCGATATGAATGAGCCAAGTGAGAGAGCTGGAGTCTTCGGTTGGTATCTATTAGGACCTCTCCTTGGTGGCATCATTCTCAACAAACTTCAGTGGCCATGGTTATTCTGAATCCTCACCATCGCGCCTGGTGTCGTTATCACAAGCTTCATCTTTCTCCACGAAACCTACGTCCCCGTCCTCCTCGCCCGCCGTAAAGCAGAACTGGAGAAGTTAGACGGAGGGAAATACTAGTACGAAGGAGAAGATGACCGACCACTCAGAATCAAACTAACGGAATCCTTTAAACGACCCCTCAAAATCCTCTTCACTCAACCAATCGTCCTAACCATGGCTGCCTACCAAGCCTTAATCTTCGCAACAACATATTCCCTCTATACACAATTCCAATCCATCTATGGCACCTCATCCATCTACGATTCCAGCACCCTTCAAGTCGGCCTCCTGTATCTCTTCCCAGGCTTCGGGTTTCTCGTTGCTGTTCTATTCTTAGTACCACGTATCGACACAGTTTATAACCACTTAACACGCAAACACAACAACATCCCAAAACCAGAATACCGCCTCCCTCTTGCCAACATCGGCAGTATCCTAATCCCAATCTCCCTCTTCTGGTTCGCCTGGACCGTTCAATTCCGTCTGCACTGGGCCATAATCATCACCTCAACATTCTTCTACGGAATCGGCCAAATAGCAATCTTCAATTCGGTTCAAAACTACTATATTGACTCCTTTGAAAAGTATGCAGCTAGTGCATTGTTTAGAAGCGTTGTTGGTGGTGTCGTACCTGTTTTTACACCAGCTTTATTGGAGAAGTATGGAGTTGGGTGGGGCATGAGTGTTTTTGGGTTTGTAGCGCTGGTTTTGGCACCTAGTCCAGTGGTTTTTTGGTATTATGGGGAGTCGTTGAGGGAGAGGTTTGCTATTGAGCTTTAGTTTGGGAGGAAAGCGGGCTTGGGGGTTGCAGATAGAGATGAAATTGCCTTTCAAGCTAGTTGGTTGTTTGACTGCGCTGCATTGCATTTCTTTTCTTAAGCGTTGTAGAATTTTATTAGAGCAATGCGGAGACCAGAAGAGAGATGCTTTAAACTTGCACTTAAGGTTGGGGTGATATGTATATATAGGAAAGGATAGGGGGTTTACCTATTAGATGCTTAGAGTACAGTTTGGTTATTGATATTCCAGAAATTTGTTTATTTTGTTGTTTTACTGGAATTGTAGTAACTTGTCTGTTATCACAACCATTATACGCTTTCCACAACAGTATAATACACACTGATCGGTTGCTTGCAGCTCGCTTACTTGATTTTAATATAAATTGACTAAACAGACTTGCATTTTTATGAGACCCGAACCTCAGTAAGATTCAGCACCAGTTTGTAGATCTAAATAAGGATCGGGGGGCTGAGTACTTGATTGTCAGATTCGATAGTTATGAGGTAGATGCTTGGTTGAATGGGTATCAAGAATAGGAAGTAGTAAATAGTCACTTAAGCGACTCATTTACTGACAAATTATACCAAGGAACGAGACAGGTTACTTTTATTTTAGCGGGATAAGTGAGAAAATAGAGAAAAGTAAGCCAATTAATACGCTTTCAAAATACTCCCAAGCATGCCCAACAAAATATCCTACACCAGAAACAAATAGTACGCATCAATCATTCACTAGGATCCCTTCCACCCCTAGCCTCCATCTCATGCTCATAAGACTCATCATCTTCAAGATCCATCTCTCCAGGTTTCGTAACAGGTAAAAAGGGAACACCAAGTTCCTCAAAATGTTTTAGCCTCTTCGCTGTCGCAGGTCGAGTTTTGTTAACGCTGAAGATCTTAATACGGTGACACGAGGATGTAACATGTAGATCCCAATTCCTAAAACAAAAGAAAAAATTTAAATTAGTTCTTACGTTCTGGATGATTGGGGATATGGAGATAGAAAGGAAAGAACTGGTGAAACATACCAAGCAGATCGAACAAAAGTAGGTTGAGTATTTAAAGAATTATCCCAACACCTAACCACTAACTCCAACCAACCCTCGGCATCAACCGGTAAATCAATCTCCCATAATCTCCAAGCATGATAATATTTCTCACTCATATTTTGATAAGGAACCTCATACCAAACACTTCCACCATCCCCTGAAGCCTCGACACGAATCGGCCAATGTCCACCACCAGAATAAGCCCATCCCCTCATCTTTATCGTCCCAGAATGAATTATCTGATCTAGTTCCACCGGACTCATGATGGCTGAACTGACTGGCATATCTTGAATACTGAAACCTGATGAATAACTCGCGTTATGTTTTCCGATTTGTGAGTTATAGTATAGATATTCTTTCTTTTGAACTGGTCCAAGTGATGGGTGAGGGAGTACATTGATTCTCGTAAGCCATTTACAGGAACGAGCTCCGATGTAACCGAAGACGACGGTACGGAGTGGATAACCGTGGATTTTTGGGAGTGGTTCTCCGTTCATTTCCCAGGCTAGGAGAACTTCGTTTGTTTTTACTTTACGCCACGGAACTGAGACGGCGTAATTGAAGACTTCTCCTTTTTTGAAATAGGTGTCTGCGCCGAGGAATTCGAGATGGTTGGATCCTGATGGGTCTTTTAATCCATTGCAGTATTTTATTACTTTCTTTAGGCTGACTCCTGTCCATCTTGCCGTTCCGATTGCTCCTTCTCCCCACTATACAAGTACATGCCTATCAGTACCTAGCTAGGTAAGCTTTTTGTGGGAGGAAGCGGTGAGACTTACTGGAGCATTGATCAATTCATCTCCATCTCCAGGATACTGATGAATTTGTTCGATTCTCCTCGTTCCAGAACACTGAATTGTAACCACATTTGTCTGTCTGGGAAAAATCTTCTCATCCTTCAACATAGCCAGTGTAATCCTCTTTGGATTATTGACTAGTCCTGCAAAATCGAAGAAATATGCGTCTTCGTTGATTGCGGGGATTCCGCCGTGGTTGCGTACAAAATGATCTTCGTTGGGTGTTATTGGTGTTGAGACTAATCGATCCTGTTCATGCAGAGGAGTGAGGTTTTTTCTTCTTTTTTTTCTTTTGAGATTTGAGGGGAAGGGGAGGTGAACTAACACGAGGTGGTTCTCCGTTATAGGGAAACTGCAAAACATGTAACATATCCGGACTCTTCTCTTTCTCTACACACAACCAGCTCTCAGCCGGGATATCCTTGGTTGCTTTTCCGAGAGCATAGTGATATTGTTTCCACCTCTCACCATCAAGAAGCGGATTCGTGTTCGGAAGCGGAACTAACTGGAATTCTGGTGCCTAGGTACCCTCAACCAAATTGGCTTCGCTACTCACAACTTCTCCAATAAAGTTAATAGGAGAGAGCAGAACTGTACTTACGCCAGGAAATTTGAATTTCTTCATATACTCCTTGACCTTCTTCTTCCTCTCCGGATAATTCTCCCATTCAACATATCCATGCCAACCAGGTAACTCTTCCTTGAGATCTAGAATCTCCGGATCTGGAACCTGATCTTTAGAGCGGACATCGAGATTGGGATGGAGAATTGAGGGATGATTCAATGGAATCTTTTGTTCTTCTAGAGCAGATGCACTTCCCGAGTATGAAGATGTACGACGACGATCAGTTTTGCCGTTCGTGCTGGTAACTTCCGAGGTGAAGATATCAACCACAGCTTTTGCTGGGTCTACTACCTGTGCCGGAGCCATTACTCGAGTATTATCTAAAATGTTTAAAGCCTCAATGCAGTTAATTGAGGGAAAGGTTGGATGTACGAAGGTATGGAATAATAAAACGAAAAGAGGAGGAGGGAATTCTCGGTACTTATCATCAACGTCAACTACCAACCCACAGGCCTCCTTGAGCTCTTCCCCGTTCTGCTGCAGAACAAGGCTATACCATGTTATAAAGTTCTAGCTTCCACCAACCAGCAATAGTAAACTGACGAGTCCGCAGGTACGAGAAAAGATACACAGAAAATCAACCTTAAATCAACGACGTCACACTTGATCGCTTCACTCTACAACTGTATGATTTGACCCACCAACCCATATAATTATCATGATGATGATAACCGAGTTGATAATTGTAGACGAGCCCCCCTCAAGGCCACACCTATGATAACTTCGCAGTATGAAGAGCCTAGAAATCTTCCGCGAGGCTTGCAGTGAGAAGCCGAATCTTCCGCGAGACTTCGGCGAATAACGAATCAATTGATGGAGATATCTCGTTCATATCGCTGGCTCTAGACCAACGATCCCCTTCAAGGATCTCCTTGGTTCTTGGAAACGGGTTCCTAAATTTGATCGAGATGGTTTTGGGATGATGACGAAGTTCTATGTTACCCTGCTGGTACCAGTAGGAGTCCCCCCGACCGTTGATAGCGGCAGTTATGCCAAGCCTGAGGCATCATCAACTTGTACTGACAAGATGTAAGGGCTAATCTATGATTATTGTGTCGGAAAACTATCTAGATTTGGAACTCAGAAATGTGTCGAAAAGTTTGGCAATGAATGGGGTGACAGGTGTTGTGAAGAGACCACAACGGAGGCTTGATGTGGATTTACTAAAAAGGGAGTATGGTTGTGAACTTTCTATACCAACTCTCCATCCATAACTCCTCATCTTCGAACCCTCAACTAGGTGGCATTAAACTACATGTCTAAGAATGGAGGAAACTGTCTCGCTCTCGAGATGAGCACATCCGACTGTACAAGTCCACACGATAAGATGGCTCGGTCGTGCTGGAGGGTCTTTAGGGTCCTTTCACTAGCAACAGCACTCGTAGCAACCTTCGGCATATCATCATTTTGAGAGGAGGAGCGCAATTGTTGCGTGATGATGTCTATTGTTACTATCATTCCTGCGACAGTGTGTCGTTTGCTGCTATCATCGTCAAATCATCCTCAATTCTGTCTATGTCTGAAGCACGATCGCATGGAAGTACGATAAATCTCCAGCGGCAGTTTTCTTGATTTCCAGATCTCTGCTTTCTTCAACGTTTCAGCCTCATTTATAAATCAGAACATGAAACGATCGATTCTTACTGAACCTATCATGAATGCCAATTCGTTGGTTCGCTTATCAGCAGCGCTTACAGGTGAGGGAGGCATAGCACATCAGGCTGTGCAATACATGCATAACCCCTACATCTTGAATGATCGCTAAATAGAAGACGATATTCCATCTTCTGTTCGATTTCGAGTTTGTTTGTCAGATACCTTTTGCTCATCACGATGGCTGGTGCCACACAAAGACCAAGGAATACACCTTTATCCTCGCCAAATAATACCTTCTCGGATGATATTAACAACATCTCTTTAAGAGTGCCTAATGAAGATGCAGAATCATCAGCCCATTTAATTCGGGATGGTAATAAAACAGCATCGAGTTCTCTCTCAAGTCTGAAAAGACAGGAATCACCGCACTTCGCAAAATGGGGTGTTACTTGGTGGCAGCGAATGCCTATGGTCTCGACAGCATTTGCTGGAATTCTCCTCGCTGTTGCACATCATTTCTATTACAACTTTCTCAATGGAACTACAGCAGGTTCTTCAGGCAGGCAGCAGTGGTCTTTGAATATTGGTTCCGCTTTCGCATTTGCCGCTGTAGCTCTGCTGAAGACTGCTAGTGATGCTGCTTATAAGCAGTATATTTGGACAACTATAAAACACAAGCCTATTAGCATAGGTAGTCTTGATCGACTATTTACCCTGACAAGTGACCCTTTTGGGTTCCTGAAATTAGAGCTTTGGATGGTTCGGCCTTTAGCTGTGATCTTAGGATTAACCTGCTGGTAAGTAGCTGCAGCAAAAATACCAAATTCCAGGGTGAGCGTTAAGCTGACACTCAAGTCTAGGTGCTTGACTTTAGGAGGAGTTGCACCCCCTGGTACGTTGACAGTCATACCTGTTTTGGTCAACACTACTGTCAATACCAGCGTCAAAACTTTCAATTTTTCACGGCAACCCCATGATTATGATTTTGCATGGTCTCAAGTGTCAAAGATTGCCTCGCAAGCCGCCTTGGACATGCGCCCAGTCTCGCTCGCCGGCCCTGCTGCAAATGCCTCATACAATCTACAGTTCTTTGGTCCGGCACTGCAATGCGGTGCTCCTAATAAGACCCAAGACGCCATATTTGACTATTTCAGCGAATCGTTTCACAACAGCACGAATGAAGTAACGCTTGAGCAGTACAATAAAGATCTTGGGTGGACCAGTTTGCAAGTATTTTCAGCATTCAGTCCGCAAATGTCTCTATTGCAAGGGATAGGGGAGATGAGTAGCACATACAACTGGTTTCCAGCGTTACCAGTAGCCAACCCCTCTGAGGACGTGTCCAGTGACGGGATTAACTCCCTATATGACACGAGTATTGGGCAGTATTGGATCTATCTCGCCGACCAAAATATCGTTTGCAATTTCGCCAATGCGTCATTTGATATCGAATTCAACTATGTCAATGGTGATCCAGAGATCATACAGCGAAACGTTGAAATCACCGGAGATCCAGACTTCAGCAACGGCAGTTTCATTCTAAACTTCCCAGCCTTCACTTGGTATAAATTTGTGTATCAGGCTATGGGAAACCAAATATATGGTAATCTATCGTTCGCTCCTAGTATCGAGGGCACGAACAATTTTATTGTGTACGTCGATAATACGACAGTTCTGAATACTGGACTTATCGGATGTGACGAGTTTATCAACAACACGTGGTTCAACATACCTATCAAATCCTCCTCCACTTTACTAGGAATGTCTCCATGGACTAAACCAATAGGCTCTTTTGACTTTGGAGGCCAACCTTCAATGTGTCGCAATCGAACTATCGGTGCTGCTCTGGAGGACCTAGCTATCAATACAACGCTCAGCATGCTTACATTTCCCAATGTCACGTATGTGCCTACTCTCATATGATTTTTGATACTAACAAGACTTTAAAATAGAACCGATACGGAAGTGCCAGTAACATATTCCACAACCCAAAACGCCTACACCTACAACGCAACCCGCCTTTTCATCTCCTACGGTATCGCAATCCTCTTCACAACTAGCCACCGTCCTCGTCGGTCTAATCTCATTACAAACCAACGGTGTCAGCCACAGCAGCTCCTTTTCCGCAATTGTCTCAACAACACGAAACCCTGATCTAGATATCATTTCGAGAGGTCATTCGCTTGGGACTACACAGTTAAGTAAGGAATTTGAGGATGCGGAGGTTATGTTTGGTGGGATTGAGAGAGGGGTTGAGAAGTACGGTGGTGGGAACTCGGAGTTGGAGCATGGTATTAGACACTTGGCTTTTGGGTTGAGGGGGACGGTTGTTCCGTTGAGGAAGGGTGGTGTTTATACTTAGGTTGTTGACTTTGGTAATGATTTATGAAATTATGATGATCTGATGAGAGAGGAATTAATTGTACTTGTAATGTGAGTTGAAACATTTATATATAAACAAAAGTGCATTGTAAACTCACAACTACAAGCTTTAAATCAATTATTCAAGCATCTATGTTACCTAAGCCAAGGGAGTTACTTACGAGGTTACTTAAATTAAGCGACTTACTTGAAGAGAACGAGCCACATAAATCAAGCAAATAATCTAAACAAGTAGGCAGCTCAAAGTATGTATGTTACTTAAAATAGATAGAGTTTAAGTAACTTAAATAAAACATACTCCTATCTATATAACGATTATTTTACTTAGACTCCTTGACATATTCACTTGGCAGGGCAGAGGTGCTATCTTAAACTAAAGTAGTAGATAAACATAATAGTCTGTGGTAGGCATTCAATTGTATACTAAGACTTAGTACTTCAACAAAGTGTCTCATTTTAACATTACAGATAAATAATTCAAACAATTTTGTGAAATAGAAATTTGTGTGCCAAGAGTCAAATATGCAACAAAATGACAGTATTAACATAATATCTTTTCTAAAAGTTATAGGGTTTTAATTTCTCAAAATAGATTTTTGTTTACTTTGTGTACCGAGACTTAGATAGTAGTTTATGTCGTCACTTCCTTTCCTAAAAGTTAGTTTTAAAAGTTTATACTATTTTTAATTTCTCAAAAACGGGAAATGTTGTTCACTTTGTGTGCCGAGAGTCAGACATGCAACAAAACGACGACTTTAACTTTACATCCAGAGAAGAAGAAAAGTACCTCCTCACCCCCTAATATCACCGCGCGGAAAAATCTCAAATACTGCCGCTCGTAAAAAGGAAGTAAGATATGACAAAAGAGAACAAACAAAGCAACCAACAATGGTTTTCAAAGATCCCCCGACTTAATTACAAGGCCAATTTGAAGACTTAGCATCCCCGTCATCATAATTAATAACATTAGTTAGAGCCTCCAGAAAAGAACAGACAGGAAAATTAATCAATCTAGGAGTTCTAATACCATTATCAATACTTCGCATTAGAACCAATGGTATCATAATTATCGACATCAGCAACAGTCCAACCATTAGCATTGCCATCAGCAGTCCAAGAAGCAACAGAACTACATCCATCAAAACACAAAAAATCAGTCATCAACTCTCTCTCTCTCACAAAAATAAAATAAAAATAAATAAATGAATGAAATATTGTATAAACAAGAATTCCACATAGGAGCAGCAACAAGCGCAAATACAAAACCGACAACATCAAGCGTGACTTTCAAGGCTGTACTTTGATCAAATGTCATTGAGAAGTCGTTTGTAAATGTACCGATATCTGTAGCCATGTTTGTGTGAGTGTTTAGCATTCCTTGCTAGAAGACATCATTTTAGCTGTGGGTCAGAGCAAACGAATTAAATATAAGGTAACTACATCTAGAAATTAGCCTTCAGGATAAGTTGGAAGAAAAGAAGAAAGAAGTAAAGGCTTACCTAGCTGGTGAATTAACATCCGCATTGGCATCAGTACCATAACCACACTCTAGAGTAATATCACAATTCGTTCATCCAAGCTCATCGCAATCGAGGTTAGGATGAGTATGGAAGAAGTTAGCGAGGTGATTAGCAAATTTAAGTCCGTTATTGTTTTCCCAATTGTAAAGTGCATCAGCCCATGCAATGTCAGTTTGTGCATCTGCCCATTGTGTTTTTTTGGATTAGTGGTGATGTCAGCAAAGAATGTGCAAGAAACACTTCTCCAGCCTGCATTAGGATCATATTCGTTGACGTAGATATCCCCTTTTTGTCGTGTCGGTCAGTTGTGCATACTGTATTAGTCCCTGTGTCTTCAACTAATGGAACCACTTGGTAGTTGGAGTTGTAGATTCCATCGGGGCACACATCAGATACACATAGTCCACCTGATGCTGTCATTATAACATTTCCGTCTGGGTCCTTGAGCTATATCATTTGCAATCCTATGGTATCTGGTGACCTATTGAAGAGCATTAGCAAGAATTCTCTTGTATGGCTAGGTTTTTGCCGTCTGCGACTGCGGCACAGTCTGAAAATCAGGAGGTAGTGGTAAGGGCCGGGACCATAAAGTAGGATTAATATCTTTACTTTCTTTTGCCCTCTAGTTCTTTCTTCACAGTTTATTTCTTGCTATAAAAATTTCTTGGTTAGAAAGCTAATATTAGTCGACTTTTTGTGGTTTTAAAGTCCTTGCTTTTCTGTAAATACGCCCTTCAATTCCGACGCCAAGCAATTGTTAGGGGGCTCGCTTAGCTTAGTGAACTGCCATTAATGAACCCAACACTAAGCAACCAGAGAGGGACATGTAGTTCCAAGGTTGCGCGATTTTTGTGGATTTGTAGCTTCACAACTAGCAAAACAAAAGAGTAGAAGAACAATGCCGAGCTCCATTTGAAGTTTAATAGTAAGACTTACTTTTAGTGAGTTAAGGAAGAGTTAAGGATACAAAACAAACAAACAAACAACAAAGGGACAACCTTACTCTTTCTCTTCTAGATAATCCCAGGGAGATGTCAGACGGAAAACACAGCAACGAGAGTTATTATAGCACCACGAAATGGATTGACAACAAAGATTTTGTCTTAAAAATAGCTATAGCAAATATCTATAAAAGTTGCCGAGATGAGAATTAATGCTGCACACGGATTCATTTGCAGTAACCAAATATCAGGATTGTCCAAACTTCTCCTCCGTTCTAGTTCTGAAAGTCCCTGTTCGTAGCTCATGTCTAATTTAACAGACCAACTCTCCCTGCTTCGATTCTAGGAGAAGGATTTCTGCACAGAAGACAAATCTTCGCCTGTAAGAGATAAACTTAGTAAAGTTTTATTGATATGACACTGTGCTTACTTAAGACTTGGACTTGCTGTATCTAAACTGCTAGGGATTGGAGCGTTGTCCTCCGTTATCTGAACCGTGATAATCTCTCCGCTTATAGACAGCTCAGTATAGTCCATTCGTTTGAGAGGCCCCCTGATAGTCAATTTCTCCTATTCTGAAGCTCTCGACGGTACAGTCTTTACCAGAAATCCAATAAGGACTCTTTGAAATAAGGAAGACCTTAGGACCCTAAAACTTGCGATAGTTTCCCACTTGTCCTCTAAGCCATCTCACTTGTCTCTGTGTAGCATGTGGAGACATCGCCTGGTTGACGTCCCTCGCACGAGTCTCGACAAAGGTGTTGGATTCATAACATCAAAATACTACTCGTACCGTTGTAATTCCACTGCTGCGATGACTTGTTCGAGCAATTTCTCGAGCCGGAGCAATTTCTCGAGCCGTTTGGTCGAAACTACCACCCCTCAGTATTCATCCACTTATCGATGGCCGCGCCGATAGTTGCGCGAACAAGACCTGGATATCTTCAAGCGATTGACCTCGGGTCTCTCGCATGCAGGTAGCAAGCACAACCAGTGTCAACAATACGATGGCGCCGAAGAGGAAATACGCGCCATAAGCAGACCTCGCCAGGAAGATTGGAGTTGCGAAGGCAACAAGCCAATTCGCGATCTATTCGTCAAATGGATTAGTACCGAATTCGCGAGAGTAACACGTGAGGAAGTCGTCATGAGTAGGTAAGTAAGAAAAGTGTACTTACGAAGCTACCACCTGTTGCCATTGAGTTTGTTGTCGCACGAGTCTTTGTAGGCTGGATTTCGGATGCATATATCTTTCCAAAAACAGCCCATGTGGAGACGTATCCGATTGCAAAGACAAATACTAACACGATGACAACCCATCGTGCCGCGCCGTACGAATGCACGGCATTAGCAGCGTAAAGAGAGCCAATTAGAAGCATACTTCCTGAGAGGATGATACCGCCACAGATAGCAGAAGTGCGACGGCCCCATTTATCCGCAAAGAGCGTGGCGGGAATGCTGGAAACGAGCATAAGAATAGCAGAAACGCCAGATGCGAGGAATGATGCTGTTTCGGACGGTATTCCTGCTTGAGCGAAAATTGTTGGAGCATACTGTAAGGCAGTGTTAGCAAATGCAACCAGATCTTCATTTCTAGTTCGCATAACATACATAGAGTACCCCGTCTATGCCACTCAGTTGGATGAATGAGAGAATAAACACCGCAAGGCATGTTTGCAATCGGTATTGCCTCGTGAAAATCAAGTGTAAGCCTTCCAGCACACCAACACCAACTTCAGAAGCTGCGTTTTCGATTGGCCGCAGTACATCTTTCTCTGCCTCAGCTTTTTCGAAATTCAGCTTTTCAAGCTCTTCCATCGCTTGACGTCTTCTTCCGTGTAGAATAAGCCAACGTGGACTCTCGGGTAAGAAGAATGAGCCAGCCGCCCAAAGGGTAGAGAGCGCAGCCTGTAGTATGTATGGTAGACGCCATGACATATCGCCGTCAATGTGGATACTTCCGTAGCATGAGAAGTACCCTATGCATACTCCAATCGCAGCACCAAATTGCGGCAGCGACACAAATTTGCCACGGCTTCGACTCGGCGCAATTTCACAGATGTAGACACCCACATTGGTAAGGGCGAAGCCTTGACCAATTCCCATCAAAGCACGTCCGGTAAGGAAGAGCCATAAATGGAACGCAGCACATTCAAGTACGCAGCCAATGGTGCATAAGATTGCTCCAGCAATCATAATGCGCAGTCGCCCGAAACGGTCTGCAAGGTGTCCAGCAACCGTTGCCGGAATAGCGCCACATAGCATGATCAGAGATACAGTAAAGCCACGCATAGTAGGCGACAGGTGGCCAAAGGTCTCAATATACGAGGGCATCTCAGTAACAGCACCAACAGAACCTGTATCGAATCTGTTACCATATTAGCGGGGTTTTCAGTGTATCGTTAAACAAGATATGTAAAAGCATCATCGGTACTGGTAGAGTCGCTTCGCGTGGTTGAAAGAAAAAAAGGCAGCTTTCTCACAAAACATCCAACCTGATAGGCTTTAAGACTAGATTCAAAGACAAGGGACGAAATGTATCAGACGAAAGTACGGTTGCTTTCAAAACATACCCATTGAGTATACCGCCAAGAGCGACAAACGTTGAGGCAAGCGCATAGCCTGGTATCTTTTCGGAAAAGAACTGCATTACTGTCAATTTTACAGCAGTCGAGATAGGTCCAAGAGTATTAAAGATGGTTGCTGTTTGGAGATAGCAAGGGAGAGCCTTGATAGAAAGTATAAGTACTTGAATATCTCACTGCATCTGCAAAGTATAGACCTCACGCAACACTGCGCCGCATGTATCACGTCGTACATCAGCGGGAGTATTACTCGAACGGGACAGGAGGATTACACCATCTTACGTTGGGAAGCAGTGGGAGATGATTTCGTTGGGGATTGGGCGCTGTTCGAAAACTTTGTAGGAACCGCCAAGTTCAGGCTTGAACAATCGCACCCCGTTCTCTTTTACCAGCTTCCAGCTTGTTAGGTCGCTACTATAGAGAACACCTTGCTCAATACACTTGGCTAGACCGTTTAAATACTTTCTAGAACATATGGTTATCCTCGTAGCGCTCTCTATAAGCTAAACATCCTCTACCCTTTGTAGTACTACGCTAAAATATACAAATAAGGTATCCGAATCGTTATAAACGTCGAAAAAGACCTTGGAAATCTTTTTGTCTTAAAGGATATCCCTTAGTATCTTTCCTTTGATACTAGTGGTATTAAACGCTTTGGAGCCTAGCGAATATATATTGATAAGATATACGGGTATAGTCGTAATACCTGTATCTATTAAAAGGGTGAGGATAGAAAGTGAGCCCTTACGGCAGAGGTTTACGCCTTCGAGATCGATGTACATGGTTAGCTGGTATAGCTCTAACGGTAAATGGCGTAAGATAAGCCAGTCGACTAGATCGCCGATTTACTTCGTTGTGTTGATAATCTCTATCTTAATGTCCCTCATACTTATAGTAAGTAATTTCCAACGTCTTCCTAGAGCGTCTTAGGGCCACCTTTTGCCTAATAAAACAGTTGTTGCCGTTACTGGCAGAAGGAGCGGACACAGGACTTCAAATTGTATAGGCTTATTGCTCTGGGCAGAACGCAGAATAGTTTTGAAAGAAGGGTTTGGTTTCGTGCACAGGCAGCTACCGACGGTAGAGGATCCACCAAAAGTTGGTCGCGAGAGAAAATGGCAGATTTTGGTGGTTGCAAATAGGGCAAAGTTCGGCCACATTTTGCTCCGCTTGCAAGGGCAGAGTGCAGCTCAGAGCATATCGGGAAGACGGGATCTTCCGGCAAGGCTTAGCACCGCCATAGGCTTTATTGTACAAAATAAATACACTGTAATTACTATAACTATGACCAGGGACCCTTGATCGCTTGATTAGAGGCACCGACCTATGTAGCAATATCGCATAATATAGTCCTCCCTGCTCGCCATAAGGCTGATAATGATTTTTCAGTATCGTAGTGAGGCTTAGAAACCTAAATTAAACTATTCTATAAGTTTAAAAGGCGCAAAGAGCTTATAGTGGCACTATAGGTCAAGGGTCCTATTTTACTCCGAATAGACGCCCTCTGTAATTAAGTATAACGGCGACAACACGACTATAATTTTTAGAATAGACGGGATTTAGACTATCTAGGAGTAGTTATATAATATAACTAATATAAAACTATAAGAATTTTCTATAGATTTATAAATTTAAAATTAATTAAATTTAAAGTACTAATAGTTTATCTTATTATAGGATATATCTCTTAATCTAGAGATATATATTAATATAATAAGTTTATAATTACTATACTAAAACTAATATCTTATAAAAGTTATATATATTATTATACTTTTATAAACTTATTATTAAGAATAAAATAACTCTTAATTAAAAAGAAAAATCTTAAATTAATAAAATAATAATTTAAAGTAATTAATTTTATTATAAGATTTTATAAAAGAATTTTTTAATAAAAAGTTTAAATCTCTTCTTTCTACTATATGTAGCGACGTAGCAAATAGAACAAGAGCTTTAGCGGTAAATGAATATATAAGAATGAATTCTATTGTTGGATCTATACGAAGGATTCTAAACTAAAGAGAAAAAGAAGAAGGAGAATAAGAACAAGGACAGAGTAGTCGTTTAAATACAGAATAGTACCAAGCAAGGGTATGTATAGAGAAGTTATATATAAGGTTCCTGGTAAGGACCGTAATATTACCCCCCCCTCTGAAAAAAGTCTGTCCTTAGACTTAAACTTATTACTAGATTTCCTTCTAACTTATCATAGTTATCAATCCCTTGGTTATATACCTTAATCCATTTCCGGAGGTTTATAGGGGGTCCGACTAAACAAGGGTTCTATAAGTAGAACTCCTTGAGTAGGTATAGGGAGTATATAAAGTCTGATACTAGGTAGTACTCCGGGTCCTTATCTACTCCTAACCAATTTACTCTATAGAAGAGCTACTTCCCTTTGAGTTTTACTATCCTAATTAACTCAACTTCCCATTCCTGTATTCTATTAATCACAATAGGTTCTTATGGTTCTGGTAATTGTCCTAGTAATGGGTTATTGGGGTCCTTCCGAAGGGATCTTGTATAGAATATAGGATATATCTTCATAGAAGGAGGTAGTTCCAGCTTATAGGAGTAACCATTCTTTTCTAGTATCTTAAATAGTCCTTCGGCTTGGTTTCCAAGTTTCCAACTAGGTCTATCCAAGGGTAAATATTTAGTGGATAACTAGACTCGATCTTTAACTTTAAAGTCTAGTACTCTACGGGTCTTGTTTACTTACTAGATTATCTTATCCTGTACTCTCTTTATATTATCTTGAGTAAATTTCCAGCTATTATATAAGTACCTTATAAACTTAGTAGCTTCTTCAAAGGAGAGCTTCTCTTTTATAGTTTCCGGTTTTTTAGGGGCTTTCCAATCAAAAGATTTCCGGGGGGAGTACCTACGAGTCAATAGAAAGGGGGATATACCAATAGAGTTATAAGGAAGTATCAACTAAGTATTATCTATTACAGGGAGTATTTATAACTAATTGTCCTAGTAATGGTTTATAAATAGTCTCAACCTCTGGTCTAGGTACTAGTTCATTATCTCTATCTAGCTATTAGTCTAGGGGCTATAGGTAGTAGATAATTTAACTTAAATACCTAAGATAGTATAGAAGGTATTCTAAAAGTCTGAGATAAACTAAGGGCCCCTGTCAAAAACTACAGAGTCTAGTAGATTATAATATCGGTATATATAAGTATAGTATATCTCTACTATATCTTTTACTATAGCTGTCTTATAATAAGGAATTAATACAGGAGTTTTACTTAGTCTATCAATGAAAACATAGATATTATTAAAACTATACTTATCTTTAGGCTATAACTTAAAGTCTATATAGATATACTACCAAGGGTAATCTAGAATTAGTAATAGATATAGTAGTCCAGGGGTCTTATCTCTTGGGATATATACTCTTCTATATATATAATAATTATCAATATACTGAGCTACTAAAGTAGGTAAGCCTTTCTAGTAGTATCTCTCTTGGAGGACCTTTCTTATCTTTCTTTCTCCAGGATAGGCTATAGAAAGCTATACATAGGCCTTAGTAATCAATCTAGTCCTAAGGTTATTGACGTCTAGAACTACGAGGAGTCCTTTTCTCAGTAGTAGACTATCTTTCATTTCATAATATTAAGGACCCTGGTCTAAGGAGAAGTCTTAACTAGCTAAGACCTTTAGGCGAAAGGGTTCCAAAGATAGGTCTATTCTATTCTACTAAAGTACTTCCTCGATGAGCTTAAGTAATTCTATGAAGTAGATCCCAAGGTCTTCCTTGATCTATAGGTCTAAGTACTCTGGTTTCAGTAATAGCTTATTCCTGATTTTCTCTTTGATCTAGTCTTAGGGATAAATATCTTATTCTCTTCGAGAGAGAGTATCTACTAAGATATTAGCTTTTCTAGGTTAGTAGATAATCTAAAAGAAGAACTATAATAGGACTTCTACCTAGTGAGCTTATCTACTATTTAGTTACTTAGTAGTTATAAAATACTCTAATACTTTATGATTAGTAAAGATCTGAAGCTTATAGGTAGAACCTTGTAATTCAGCTCTCCAATTACTCAGAGACCTAATGATTATAAGTATTTCCTTGTTGTATATTTTATAATTAAGCTCTATTAATACCATTGTCTTTAAGAAGAATACTACAGGGTACCATTCTTCTTTATTACTTCTCCTTTATAAAAACACGGCGGCCACTACTCCATCAGAGGTATCTATTTCCAGTCTTAACTCGGTGTCAAGGTTATAGTAGGCTAGGACTAGGGCTGATATAAGCTTAAGTTTAAGCTCCTCAAAAGCTTACTAGTAGTCCTTAGTCTATATAAACTTCTCCTCTTTCCGGGTAAGGTTTATCAAAGGTTTTACTACCTTTCTATAATCTAGGGTAAATCTTCTATAGAAGTTATAGAAACCCAAGAAGGATTGAATACCTTTTATAATATATAGAGGTTTCTATTCCTTAACTACAGAGACTTTCTCTGGGTTAACTTCAATACTATCAGTAGTAACAATGAAACCAAGGTACTTGGTTCTCTTAACACTAAATTTATACTTCTTAATATCTACCTAGAGTCCTACTTCTCGAAGGCAGCTAAGGACTACTTATACATAGCCTTTATACTCTAACTCGTTTTCCGAGTAGATAAGGATATTATCAAGGTAGGTAGTATAAAAGATATCAAGATATTCGAATAATATATTATTTATATAGTATTGGTAAGTTATAGGTCTATTAGTAAGGCTAAATAGAAGAACCTTATACTTATATAAGTTATAGTAAGTTCTGAATATAGTAAGTTCTTCAGAATCAGGGTATATTTGAATCCTATAAAAGGCTTATCTAATATCAAGCTTAGTAAAGACCTTTACTTTATTAAGGTAGGTAAGGGTCTCGTTGATCAGTAGGAGTAGGTAGTAGTCCTTCCTAGTAATGAGGTTAAGCTTCCTGAAATCAATATAGAAGTATAGACCTCTATCTTTTTTCTTAATAAATAAGATAGGTAAAGAGAAGGGTACTTAGCTACTTTCGATAAATCCTTTCTATAAATTCTCTAATAAATACTTCTTGATTACTTATAACTCTATAGTTATCTATAAGTAGAGAGGTTTATAACTTAGTATTACCTTCTCTTCTAGCTCAATCTTATAATTATAACTTCGATATAGTGGAAGTATATTAGAGGCTACTTTTAAAAATATATCCTCCCAAGGGTAATAGGCCTTTGGTAGCTTAGTAAGCAGGTCTTCTAGCTCTTGGGTATCCAAAGCTCCTCGAGAGTCTAGTTCTCGATCAATTTCATATAAGCTTATAGAAAAGAGAGTATTTTCCTTCCTTCTTAGATTAAGGTGAAAGGTAATAATACTAATTTCCGTAATACTGAAATCTAATTTAGTACCTTTAGATTCAGGGGGTAGCTATAATCTCTTGGTAGGTTTTAGGGGTTATTTCTAGTCTTTAGGGTTAGAGGAGAATTCATTATTCCTTCTACCTTTAAGCTATCTCTCTATTTATTATAAACTACGGAGAGTATCCTTGGTATAGGAAGTACCTATAACTACTTTCTTGATTTCGGAGGTAAGGTCTTTGTACTCAATGAATTTATCAAGAAAGGACTTAGCTAGGGTTCCTACTTTAATAGCCAATGATTTCATTATAGCTAGGCCAGACTCGGGGATAAGTTTAGGCTATATCTAGGGAAGATCAGGACTTGGTTCTGGTTCTGGATACTAGTTCAGGGGAGTAGAGGGACTATCCAGGAATAGCTCTGACTTGGTTAACTTTACAAGGGATATAAGGTACTTAACCCTTCCCTTAGCTCCATTTTCTCTTTATATATCCTCCTTGATAAACTCTATATCTCTCTTCATTAGCTCTCTCTGATATCTAGGCTTAATGGCTCTGGGTAAGAGGCCACCGTAGGGAATCCGGATAGGGTTACTAAAAGAATTAGTTAGGGGTATTATCTCTGGCTAAATAAGTTTCCGATATTATAAATCTAGTAAGATATTAAAGTAGACCAAGAATTTTATACCAAGGATAATATCATGGTTTCCAAGATCTAAAATAAGAAAGGGGATATTCTTAATGATTCTTTTATCTAACTCAATAGTAAAGAGAATGAAATATATAATAGGTTTTCCTCTAACTCTATTATATCCTTTGGTATTGATTGGTTATTCTAGCTTCTACTATTTAATAGTATAGAATTAAGAGTATATTTTAGTAACTTAGGTATTTATAAAAGAAAACCCTTAGGCTCCTATATTAGGTAAAGAGGATAGATTAGTAATTGAAACTCTATTGTAGTTTAAGTTACAAGAAACCATAAATACTTTCCTACCTATTAATTAAGTAAGATCTATCTCTACTAAACTAATAAGATAACCTAGAGAGGAGACTTCCTCTAGGTATCCTTATTTCCTGATTCTTGTTCTAAGTCAGAAGTATTATACTAGTATTCCACTAACTCTTCCTTGATCTTATATAGATTAGACTTATCTTTCTCAGGGTAGTTACTAGAGATATAACCTAGCTTATTATAACTATAGTAAACTACTTCCTTCTTATCTACTGTAGGAGTCGGAGATCTATACTTAGCTAGGGTAGGAGTAGAAGATCGGTCCTTACCCAGAACTAGAGTAGGTAGCTTAAGTATTCCTGAGGGGTTTCTTATTTTTATAATATTAGTTTTCCTTGATACTATAGTTCTTAGGAAACTCCGAGCTACTCTTATCTTTTCCCTATATAGTTCATTATCTGAATTCAAGTATTCTACCTAAGCTATAGCTTCTATAGTCCAGTATATCTTCCGAGTCCTTAGGTCGTTCCTTAGAGGGAGGGTCAACTTATTGTATAGATTACTGATCCTTATCGATATAGGTATCTCGGCTATCCTTACTAGTTAGAGAAACTTGGTTCTAAAATCCTAGAAAGTTTCCCCTGGGAGTATATATAGATCTTGGTACTTAATCTCAATATCTCTTTTTTCGTCCGGGTTAGTATAGATACTAGCTAAGTAGTCAATCATTTCCTGGTGATTCTAGAAGCTATCTACTCTACTAGTTCAGTAAAGTAGCTCTAGGTATTTCTGAGCCTCTCCCTTAGTATACCGGAAAATATAACTTATAAGTAAGTTCTTGGTAGGGAAGTAATCTCCGTTCTCTTTAAACTTATCCTCTAATAAGATTTTCTAAGCCCTGAACATAGGGTCTACATTATCGTCTAATTAGGGGGGATCTATTATCTTCTTGGAGTACCCGCTTCTTCCTAGAGTCCTTGACGAGCCTATTCTAGGTCGTAGTCTACTAAACGGAGTTCCTGAATTATCTGAACCTAAGTGGTCCGAATCAGAGGGTCCGGGGTTATTATCTACCTTAATGGTCTAACGGATAGTTGTATCCTGGTTTTATCCTTATATCTGACGCCGGAGTAGGTCTCTTACTTAAGTTTAGGACTATACTCGCTCCGTACTATCGTTTTAGGGGTCTTTAGTATTCCCCTAGGAATTATCGAGTTGTTCTTATAGCTAGTGATTGATGTTTTATAGTCGGTGGATCTACTCTTTCATTTAGGTAATTATATTAGTAACTAAAAGGTCTATAGCTAGTGAGTTTCGATCCTAAGTATTAGGATCAAGCTCTTCTTCCAATTGAGCAGTGGTATCTTCCTGGAGGGTTCTATCCTAAGATTCTTCTAGAGAAGGATCTATATAGATAGAAGCTACAAGGCCTTTACCTTTAGTATTCTTAGGAGGTATCTTTCCGTAAACTTAATAAAAAGGTCGGAAAGGTATTTAAGGGGTTTATCGAAGTCAAGTCCTGTCTAGCTTCGTAGTACTAGTGGGTATCTATACCAGGTCAATCGTGTACTCTTCTGATAAAATCAATAACGGACTCCTTATCGGGTAGTGATTAAGATCAGGGCTAGTTAGAAGATGTTCTGAACTGGTTGAACTAAGCTGAGTACTCAGTACTTCCGAGCTTTCTGTTCTACGAGACTAACTCAATCATTAACCTATCTAGCCTTCAGAGCTAACTCAGCCGTTAACCTACTCTGGGGGTAGAACTATATATTCGGTTTAGAGATTATCGTGGCCTTCCCAGGTATAGAGGTGAGTTTAGAATAATGTAGCCTTCCTAGGCGTGGAGGTGAGTTTAGAATAATGTAGCGATGTAGTAAATAGAACAAGAGCTTTAGCGGTAAATAAATATACAAGAATGAATTCTATTATTGGATCTATACGAAGGATTCTAAACTAAAGAGAAAAAGAAGAAGGAGAATAAGAACAAGGACAGAGTAGTTATTTAAATACAGAATAGTACCAAGCAAGGGTACATATAGAGAAGTCATGTATGAGGTTCCTGGTAAGGACCGTAACACTATATAGTAACTTATCTCCTTTAATATATAAGATATTATTATAATATTAATATCTAGTATTTTATTTATTAGTTATTTTATATATTAAACTATATTACCTTAGTTAATTAAAAGCTAGTAGTTTATACTAAACTAAGTTTATTTAAAATTAGTTTAATAATTAATTTTAATTATAAGAACTACTCTCTTAGTTATTAGATATTAATAATTAATTAAATCTAATATTAATAAACTTATATATATTTAAACTAAATAAAAACTACTAGTAGAATATAATAGATTAATTAATAAGGATTAATAATTCTATATACTAGTATAAGTTATTATATTAATACTAATTAATAGATATATAGATTAGAAAGTTATTTAATCTTTTAAAAGATAATAATAATCTTAAAATATATTAAATACTAATTACTCTACCTTTATAAATAATAGTAGATAAAGTAAGTAAATAAAAGGAGAAGATTAAATAATAGAATTATAGAATTAACCTAGAGAATAAAGAGATAAAGCTAGAAGATTTTTAAAAGTATATAACTATAAAGGCCTACTCTTATAGACTTAATAACCTTCTTAATAATAACCTTTAAGATATCTTCTAAGTAGAATTTAAAGGATAGATAGAGGTTATATTTAAGAATATTCTCTCTAGATAATTAGATATACTAAAGAAGTAATTATATACTTATARAGTTTATATACTATAGTATAGAAAAACTAATAAAAAGACTATTATAATTATAAATACTCTTCTTATTATATTAGAAGAATAAGAACTATATAAATAGACTAATAAGAAAATTAAAATTATCTATAAGAATATTAATAAGATAAGAATATAAAGATTAAACTACTAGGTATACCTTAAGTACCTCTACTCTAAGTATTACTTATAAACTATTAATAAACTATATAAACTAGTATAATCTAGAGTTATTAAAAACTACTTATTTATATCTACTAATAAGAAACTAACCCTCTCTAAGATATTATATATAGAATATCTAGTTTATAATAAATATCTAGAACTAACTTTTATTTATTCTCTCTCTTCTCTCTATAAGTAGATAATATCCTCTTAAGACTATTAGAATATAAGGAGCTTATTAGTATATTTATAAATATATATAAGGGAGCTAGTAATAGTAGTAAAGTTATATATAGATAATTAAAAGTATAATAGTAATAATAATAGTTTTAATTTTAAATTAATAATTTTTTATAATATTTATATAAGAGCTAGTTTACTATTAGAGAGATATAAACTAGTATTTTCTATTATATTAAAGGGTCTAGTTTATAGTAATTACTATAATTATAAACTTAATAAAAAGTTAATTAAGTTTATTTATAGTTATTATTATAATTTCTTTAAAGACCTTAGTTATTATAAAAAGAACTTTAATATTTAGAACTTAATCTTACTTTATATAATTATATAAGAGAATACTAGAAAGTTAATAAAAGAAGCTTTATAACTTCTAGTTAATAAGCTTTAGAGTTTATAATATAAATTATAAATAGATCTATATAGTAATAACTTCTTTTATAATAAGCTTATTATAATATACTAGAGAATATTAGCTTATTAAAATACTATTTCTAATCTATTAATATCTATTAGAGATTTATTAAATAAATTAAAATTATTTATTATTATATATAAAAAAGAGTAATTAATATTTACTAGTACTTTCTTTATAGACTACTAGTACTACTAGAGTAATAACTATATTAACTAGACCTATAATAGTTATAAGGGAACTAGATATAAGTAGTTTAGATAAATATAAAAATACTTTATCTATAGTAAGGAAAACTATTATTCTTAGAAATACTCTATAGAAGAAAGAGATAAGACTAGAGGTAAATAGAAATAAAAAAAGTTATTATAGTTATAATAGATATTCTACTAATATCTTATTAAATTTAARGGAGATATAGAAGAAGAAGAAGAGTCTAAGATTAGTACTAGTAACTTTAATATTAAAATAAACTATAATAATAAACCTAGTACCTCCTTAGATATCTACTTTATAAACTTATATTATATTATAATTAGTAATCTTAAACTAGAAGATATAGTATTAATTATTTTAATTCTAGTAAATAAAGTCTTTCTTTATTTTATTAGACTTAACTTATTTCTCTAGATTACTTTAGAAAATTAATTTAACTTATCTAATAAAGGAAATTAAATAAGTAATAAAGAAAAACTATTTCCTAAGGTTATCTAAAGGAATAAAGATAATAATCCTTTTATATATAAATTAAGTATCTCTAGATATACCTTTATATTATTTATAGATATTATAATTAATATAAGAGTCTTAGAATAATTAATAAATAAATATAAATAATTTTATACCCTCTAGATACTTAATAAAACTATTAAACTAGATATCTCTACTAAAGACTAAGTAAATATATAATTTAGAATTAGATTAATCTTATCTATTAGATTTATATAGTTAATAATATAAGTTAGTAAGGTTAAATTCTATATTATTAAAGCTAATACTCTATTTCTACTTTACCTTATAGATATAGATAAATTATAAGTTTATTATAATAACCTTAATAATCTATTAATTAATAGTAAGGTATTAATACTAGTAGTAAAGTATTATAAGTATTTATTTCTCTTATAATAACCTCCTCTAATACTTTAATCTTTTATTATTAAATCCCTTAACTAGAATCTATATTATTTAATTACTAATAAATTAAAATAACTCTATTATAGATTTAGATATTTAACTATTAATTAACTCTAGAGATTATTTAAATATACTAGTTATAATATTAAAAAGAAGACTTTAGAATACCTTACTAAGTTTTATTACTATTACTAGAAGTATAAGAAATTACTAGATAGATTCTATTTTACTCTTTAAGATAATATTAATTTTAATTATATAATTATTATTAATATTATATATATTAATATTATATATATTAATAGTAATCTAGTATTATATATTATTAATAAAGGAATATACTTTTAAATAGATAAATAATTATAAAATATTAGTATAAAATATATATAAGATATCTTAAGAAGTTATTAAATTAATATATATCTTAGACTATTAAATATTATTATTTATAATACTAGTAAGAACTTTATAAGTTAAGAATTTAGATAATATATAATTATAATAAATATAAATATAAAAGAGATACTTATAAAAGTATATAACTCTATTAGTATAGTTAAGAGATATTATAGTTTAATTAGATATATTTATTAGATTATTTCTTCTAAATTATCTAACCTTAATAAGACTATAGTACTATAGATAGTATTTAAAGTAATTAATAATTCTATAAGTCTAGATAGACTAGTTCTAATACTCCTAGTCTTTAGAGTCTACTTATAAATATTAGAATTAGATATATATTATAAATATAATAAGACTCTTAGTCTAAGGCTTAGCTATAGACCCTAAGGGGCTTAGTATAGAGAACTAAGTAGTATATAAGGTAAGGAGGTTATATAATAAGTATTATATAATAAGAACTAGTAGATTAGTTAGATTAGTTAGATTAACTATAGAAAGTACTAATCTAAGGGATCTTAATAATCTATACTTATAAAGGTTCTATATAAGTAGATAGTTATTCCCTCTTAGATAAGAGCTTTATACTTAACTTAAATATAGTATTTTAATCTATACTTAGTAACTAGTAATCTTATTACTTCTTAACTTAGTAATAGTATCTCTACCTTATTATCTAAACTTAATATTATCTCTTTTAACTAATACTAGACTAGAGAATTACCTTATATTATACTTTAAGTACTAATCTATAAGGTACTAGTATATATATTAAGTTAAGTAATAATATCTATACTAAGTAATACCTTATATACTACTCCCTAGGTAATAATAACCTTAGTAGAAGAGATTAATAAGAACCTAAAGTATAAAACTATTAATTTATTTAATAAGGAATAAAATAAACTTTATAGATTTCTATTATAACTCTAACTATATATTATATTCAATAGAGAATACTTTTAATTATAGATAGAGTA